>JABBMZ010000173.1:0-40662 GCA_013403795.1 Teratosphaeria pseudoeucalypti | reverse complement strand
CCGAGTAGTAGTGCCACCGGCACCGGGACAGCCAGTCACAGCGGTACTGGGACCGGTACCGCTTCAGCCACTGCCTCCGGCGCTACCGCGACCAAGTCGAGTGCGGCGGCTGCTTTCCGAATGGATGTGCAGGTCGCCGGCAGCGCTATAGCGGCGGCTGCTCTGGGCGCGGTGGCTTTTGCTTTATGAGTCTCTGCATGGTAACAGATTTGATGGCAATCATGTCGAGATGTTTGCGGAATTGCGTTCTTAGCTGCATGGCGATGATATCCATTTGCGTGTCTTCATGGCTGTTATGTTGCGTACATATGTAAAATGTGTGCTATGGATTCATGAATCTCGAGTGATACTCTCTCAATCCTGCAGCGCAAGACCAATATCCGTCCTGCACACGTGATTGTTCTGTCCGTCAACCAATCGCTCCACTATTTGACTCATTGATCATCAAGTGATTGTTTGCTATCAACAAGTCAACCGGTTGGTTGAATGGTGGAACCACTATACACAAGTAAATGCTGCCGCCCATGAGGGCACTGCCAGTGGCATGAACGTGCACCGAGGTACCCCATTAAGGTTTATTTTACTATCTTAGAGCGGCTGCTAGCGGCACTTCACGTGCTAGGCCGGCCTTGCTCGGTAGCCCTTGCATGAACAGGCTTAGGCCTCCAGCAACCCCGGTCTTCTAGATCAACTGTTGTTTCGCCATCGCTTACTAGCATTTCTCAACACACTTGTTCTCTTCAACACCAATCTCGAGAGCAATGCAGCTCTGGTCGCGCGGTCTCCTTCTACGTCCCAGATCTTGAATAGTGCACATTGTCCACACCTTGCGACACACGACGATGGGCAAGCACCGATATGGTGTGATACTCGATGCCGGATCCTCTGGCAGTCGAGTGTACGTATACAGATGGCTCAACGCGCAGGCCGCGCGCGCCAAGGGCGACACTCGTGACTTCAATCGCCTTCCGGAACTAAAGACGAAGAAGAATTGGAGGCTGAAGGTGCATCCTGGTATATCAACGTTCGGACCGAAGCCTGAGCAAGTCGGGCCCGAACATTTGAAAGAGTTGGTGGAATTCGCGCTGGACATCGTGCCTGAGGATGAGGTTGAAAACACACCCATCTTCTTGCTTGCGACGGCGGGCATGCGATTGTTGCCAGCTCACCAGAGGACCGCAGTGCTGGAGCAGACATGCACGTACTTCCGGCAGAACTCGAAGTTTCAACTGCCAGATTGCGACTTGCACATTCAAGTTATTCCTGGTGAGACAGAGGGCTTGTATGGGTGGATCGCAGCCAATTATCTGCTGGGTGGTTTCGACCAACCCGAGCCGCACGATCACGAAGATGGGCACAGCACGTATGGATTTTTGGACATGGGTGGCGCATCCGCGCAGATAGCTTTCGCGCCCAATGCGACGGAAGCGGAAAAGCATGCAGAGGATCTGAAGCTGTTGCGACTGCGAACAGTAGGCGGGAAAGAGCTGGAATACAGGGTATTCGTCACCACCTGGCTCGGCTTTGGCGCAAACGAGGCACGACGAAGATACGTGGAACAATTATTACAGTCATATCCAAACGATGAGGAGCTGCCGGACCCTTGCCTGCCTGTCGGTTTGCAAGTGCACAAGAATGGCACCGAGATCGCATCAGGGAGCTTGACAAGCAAGCAGCCGCATCTAATCGGAACAGGATCTTTCCCGGAATGCCTCAAGCTGACGTTTCCGTTACTAGAGAAAGAGCGACACTGTGATGATGCACCGTGCTTATTGAATGGACAGCATACTCCAGCAATTGACTTCGATGTCAATCACTTCGTTGGCGTGTCTGAATACTGGCACACCACCCACGAGGTCTTTGCAATGGCTCACAAGGACAAGGCATACGACTTTCACACGTATCAGAAGCAGGTCACAGATTTCTGCTCTCGAGATTGGGTTGACATCGAAAAAGACGTGGCTAAGCAGAAATGGGGCAAGAAGGTTGACAAGAAAACAGTCGAAGAAGTCTGCTTCAAGGCGAGCTGGCTCATCAACATGTTACACGACGGTATTGGCGTGCCACGAGTTGGTCTCGAGCCAACAAAAGATGTCGGTAAGGGGTCACACAACCAGACGAAAGCCGTCGTCGATAAAGCCAAGGAGAAGGGTTTTCTCGATCCTTTTCAAGCCGTTGACAAGATCGATGGCACCGAAGTCAGCTGGACGCTGGGTAAGATGGTCATGTATGCTTCATCTCAGATACCGCCAGCAGACGCCGCTGGTGCTGTGGGCTTCGGTACCAACAAGCCTGGCGAGAAACTACCGCTGGACTTCCAATATGCCGGAGGCAAAGACGATCTGTTGCCTGGGGATAAGGGAGATACAACTGGCTTGGACTGGCATGATCGCATCTTCAACGAAGGCTATGAGCATCGCATACCTGGTATCTTGATTTTCATGCTTATACTTGTCCTTGCTGTCTACCTTTTGTGCGGGCGCGAGCGGCGACAAAGTATCTACCACAAGGTCGTCTCACTAGTTGGACGACGATCAGGAAAGCGAAAGGGCGGCATCCTCGGCGGCAAGATCTTCGGCTCTGGCTCACCCAGCTACGATCGGGTCATGGAAGAAGCAGACCCAGATGATTTCGAACTAGGCTCCGTGGATTCAGATGAACAGTGCCACTCGGGCCCCGATGCTGAGTCGCCACGAACAGGCAGGTCGTCCGGCTGGGCCACACCCGCCCACCGCGGTCTATCCCCTGACTTTTCGAGGACATCGCCGAAAACCAGAGGATACTTTGACGTGCCCGCGGCTCTCACGAATAGCGGATTGGGCATCACTCCTTTCGAGCGGGGCGGATTGGTTGTAAGGACGGAGAGTAAAGAGAGGCTGGCTCCTCAGAGGACTCGTGCCGCCAGCCCTGGGAGAAAGAGCCCCTTGATTACCCCATTCAAGGAGAACGTCGATTAATGTGTAATGTTCTGTTGCAGTGCTTTAGCGAGGCGTTGGTGGTGAAGATGTGATGTATGCGCGAAGCCTGTGTATATACCTATACCCGTAGAGGCCTGTAGCGATTCATGTATTGCTCGCGAGAATGGACTGCTACCGCATTCGAGTGTCTTGTCTACAACCGCTGCAGCTGCATCTGAGCTGGTTGCGCCAGATCCGGAAGGTATGATATATTTTTCTGCCTCGGCTGGACATGCTTGCATCTTCTCAGACGTGACCAAGCACCTTGAGCTGTGGGTACGGAATCGCTGTTTCACGCCTCCCGCCAGGAAGGTACCCCGTATGCGCGTGCTCACGTCCATATGCAGCCTTGTTGTGGTGGGAAGAACAAAAGAACCTGGAATGTGCAGCCCCTCCTCCTCTAGCGTCTTGTGTCGCTGCATCCAACGCCTCTTGCGCGACTGTCGATTGTCACCAATAAAGACACACTTGTATCTCTCGTACCCATCGCGTTCCAAGATCTTTCGATTGTATTCGCAAGCATCCCAAGTAAGTCTACACCCTTTCACACCAAACATCGTCTTCCGAACGACAAGCCGACGGGAATCCGAGCGAGGTGACTGGGAAAGCGCGATGACGAAATCGCCTGTGTAGATTGGTCAGCCGCGCTCTCACCACGCAAGGCTATTCTGTTTTCTCCAAGGTCGTGCGATCAAACCACATTATTACTCATCAGTCCTCCCACCCCAACCCTCCACTACATGTCCGCACCCACCGCCTTCAGACGCACATTTCTCACCACCACACGCTTCAGCAGACCAAACACCGCCACCGCGAACCACCTCTTCTACCGCGTGCAGCAGCCCCTCTTCACCAGCTACCGACGCTTCGCCGCCACCATGAGCAGCGAAAAAGAGGGCGTTCACAACATCAAGTGCAAGGAGGAGTGGTACGCGGCTGTCAACGAGACGGGCTGCCTGCTCGTCCTCGATTGCTTCGCGACGTGGTGCGGGCCTTGCAAGGTGATTGCGCCGCAGGTCGTCAAGTGAGTTGCCTCAAATACAATTCGCAGGTTGAGTGTCAGAAGCAAGAAGACGAGGCTGATCGATGATGGTTTGCAGGTTCTCCGACACCTACAAGGACGCGCGCTTCTACAAGCTCGACGTCGACGAGGTCCCGGAGGTCGCGCAGGAACTGTCCGTCCGCGCGATGCCTACTTTCTTGCTGTTCAAGGACGGCGAGAAGGTCGGTGAGGTTGTCGGGGCTAACCCGACGGCGCTGGAGACGGCCATCAAGGACAACCTTTGAGAGTACTCTGCGCGGCATGGCATTGTGAGGTGGGTGGCGAACACGGATAAGGGACAAGGCTCACGAGGAGGGTCGATCTAAATGGCAGCTGCAGCAGCTTGGCATGGCGAAGAACAAATGAGCTGGCAATGCATGAAATGTGTGGAGACTGCTGTCTCGCATCATATGTCCAAATCTCTCACGTCCACGTTTTATGAACGTCCAATATGTCGGATGGATAGCCGAGTAGCGGAGGCCCTCGTTGCATAATATAACATTGATTATTTCACACCTCCCGTCAAGTGTTGGCTCAACGATCTCCGCGGATTGAATACCTCCAAGGGTCGTAGCAATACATGTAGATTGAAAACACCCATGACCCGTACCTGCAAGAACGCCATAGATCTCCGGGATGCTGGAAACAGTGGTATCTTCTCAAAGTAATAGCCAGACGGCCGCCAATATCGTATACACACCCGCCTGAGGCACGGCTATGACACGCCAAAAGCCGCCATGATGGTAGGTACGAGAGCGCTGGATCTCAATGTTAGCGACGGACCTTTAAATTGAAAGTAGGAAGGCGCGACATACCCAACAGTCAAGGTGCTTACAATACCAAATAGCGCTCTGGTCTTCATGCGCTGATTGCGAAACTCGACCTCCATCTTCGGCTTCTTCGCCGGTGCAGCCGGCCCTTCGAGTTCTTCTCCATCGTCGCCTGCGATCATCTCCTCAGCCTTTCGCTTGCCTTTGCTGCTCGACGCCGTCATTTGCGTGCCACCGATTTTCTTGGCCTCTTCAACCATCCGTCGCGCTTCCTTCAGCATCGCCTCAGTGTCTTCAGGCAGCGGCAGCTCTGGATGGCCGACTGGCATATCAATGCTGACCTTTGTCTTTGCTAGGCCATCTTCATTGACTGTCTCGGTGACATTGACCTGTGCAGTTGCTCCCGGGCTCTTGCTAGCTTCATCGATCGTGGAAAGATCGGAAAGCTTGTTCTCGGCATTTACAGACTCGGCAGCATCAGTGCTGGTGACGGATGCGCCTCGCGGTTTTTTGAGGCGCTGAGATCTCGGCGTCTTCAATGCACGTGGCGTCCTTGCTGTCGCGCCAGGTTCTGGAGAGCGCGTGCTTTGGCGAGTGGTGCGCGTCGACCGTGCGCCATCTGCGACAGATCCGCCGCGCTTCCTTGGCGAGCGTATCGAGTTGTTCATCTTGCGTTCCGGCTCGAAGCGTGGTGGTGATCTGATGTCTTTGCTGGGGTCGTTGCCGTGAGTGATGGGTTCCGGATCAAGTAAAGCGTCGATCCACAGTCTGATGCCGTATTCGTCGGCGAGGTCAAGAGCTGGTGATCATGTGAGCAAAAAGTGAACGAAAGCGGATATTTGTGGAGAACTGGAATGCAGAGCAACTTACCAGCGTCTGCTTTGATCCACACATCTGTTCAAGAATACCATTAGCACACGCGCAATCAGCACTGATTGTATACCAAATCGTGTGCTTACTGCCTGCTACTTCTTCCGGCGATGCAGCTTCGAGGCTCTTCACGTATTCCTTCTCGGCGAGTTCCTCCTCTTGTTGCGCGTATGGGAACGCGGCCTTGAACATGCCCGTGGCGCTGACATAGCCGTCGCTCGAGCGTCGCATGAGGAAGTATGCCTCAGGAAACTTGCGGCTGGACGTCTTGGTGAAGATGCCGCTGGTGCCAAGGTCCTTCGGTAGTGGGACGCGCAAATGCGCATAGTCCAAAGTGCCTAAATTGCTCGGCTTCGTCGCGTTGCTCAACCCTTTCTGTCCACTGGAAACTTTGAGTTCGGTTTGACCCAAGCATCGCCTCTCTACTAGTATGGAATCTGTGCGCGTCAGCAATGCGCCCCGGCGCATTCCACACAGGTATGGTGTATCGCTTACGATCGGGCGCTTTCTCTTCCACCAACAACGGATTCCTCTCCTCGGGCAAGGAGTGAGTGCGCTCGATCGCCATTGCGTCTACTCTCGTGCGTGATGATGAGCGTTGCCGATTGATGAGCCCAGCGGGAGGTAGTCTGGTCTTTGACGCGAAACTGCCACGCGAGCTCCAGAGCCACCCGGGCGCGCTGAAAGGATGCTGGGGGCTGCGCAAGCGGTCGCGCGAATGATATCCACTCCTAATAAGTGAAGTCGCAGAGACGACAAAATGGTTTATGGAATACTGCGATTGTGCATAGACGTTGGCGTTGCAGGAGAGAAATGAGAACCATGAAGCATTCTGGAGGTGGCAGGGGTGCGTGCACTGGCCCGTACGGGTTACCGAAACTGTATGGAGGTCTATCATGCCGACAACAACAAGCATTTGTCGGGTACGGTAAGGTACGCTCGCAATATTATCATGATGCATCGTCCGGGCAGGTACATGTATGTGACGGTCCTCCCTTCACTGAGAGAGGAGATCTTATGTCAGTCTCGTGCATCTCGAAGACTTCCAAGGTTCTCCTCTTCATCTGCCTCGACTGAAGCTACATGTATGTTGGGCAGAACATGCGGTCTCAGAAACCACCTGACCAGTCCAACACAATTCGACGGGGATGCCTGACCCGAGCTTCGTGGAATTCAAGAGGCCATCGCATGCGCATGTCACTCCTATCTCCTATTCCCTTTGCATGGCAATTCTAGACACGATCCTCAGGAATCCCAGCAAACGAGCTGAAACCTGATTCGTTGGCTGCCCACTAGGCCCCCACCTCTTGCAGAGCAAGCCATTTGTTTCCGCGACTCGCATCCGGTTCCCTCCCCATATCGTCTCCCCAAGTGACCGAACTATTTTGTACAAAGCGTCACACCTTGCTGCCGCGATCATGGCTTCCGCACCTCACCCGGATGAGGTGACCGTCGAGGAGACTGAAGGCTTCACAGTTGGCCAAAAGAAGTGTGTTTCCCCAAGATAAACAGTGAGACCTCAACCTGCTGACTCAAGCAGGACCATTGACGAATACCAGAAGCTTGGTATGTCCTCGACCGACGCCGACGGCGGAAGGAGGCACCAATGAATGCCCTCACCCCCTCTTGACCCAGTCACTAACCCATCCGTACCAGACGAGAACGACGAGTCACTGAGGAAATGGAAGGAGTCCCTGGGCATCGGCTCCGGCCAGTCAATCTCGGACCCCAACGACAAGCGGAAGGCCATCATCCTCTCCCTAGGTCTCGAGGTGGAAGGTCGCCCCGATATCATCATCGACCTGACCAAGCCCGGCGCCCTGGAGGACCTCAACAAGCACCCTTTCACCATCAAGGAGGGCGCCACTTTCCGCATGAAGGCGCGCTTCAAGGTGCAGCATGAGGTTCTCAGCGGTCTCAAATACGTGCAGGTGGTGAGCAGGATGGGTGTCAAGAACAAGATGCAGGAGATGATTGTACGTCTCACTTCTGGCACTTCCTCCTACTCAAGCTGACAGGTCTAGGGATCGTACTCGCCAAACACGACGGACAAGCCAGAGTATGAGAAGAAATGTACGTTGTGCGATCTTCTACTCTCTTGCTTACCTTTAATAACATCACATAGTCGAGCCCGAGACTGCGCCATCTGGCATGCTCGGCCGCGGTCACTACGAGGCCGTCTCCAAGTTCATCGACGACGACAACCAAACTCACCTGCAGTTCAAATGGTCATTCGACATCAAGAAGGATTGGTAGACATACCGTTCCGCACGAAGCGATTCTTTCATATGATCATTAGCGCTGCATCGCCCCGGCGGCACACTCAGTCCTGGCGCCTGCCGCACGGCGTACTTTGCAATACGAACTTGAGATAGATGACACGGAATCAGAGTAGACAGCTGAATCAGATGGCCGCTGTCCACCATTGCTTTTGTCTGGCACCCTACGCTACTGAATTTGCGCATGAAAGAAGACGACTCGCTAAAACGCTGAAGATCATTGCATGCTACCATCACGGGCGAAGAGTCACTAGTCGTCCTCGCCGCCAATTCGCTTACCGTACTTCAGCCCATGAATGTCATCATATCGTTTCACCAGGGTACCCTCCCCGCCCTTTTCAAGATCGATCGTGTACACATAGAAGTCGCCCTCGTTGGTCGCAACCATAACATGTGGGACATTATTCGCCATAGCCACCACACTCCTCACCGGCATCCCATTGGCTCCTCGTGGTATTCGCATCCAAGCGAAATCGCGCTGGGGCTCCCACATCTCGGTCACGGATGTGGGCAGGTAGCCAGCCGCGCGGCTGACAAATCCAGTCGAGACGTTTTGAGAAGTGCGTCTGACGAAGGACATGAAGCCAGGCTGGCGTGGTTGCCGCGCGTTGGGTACAGCGCTTGGATCACCATCGAAGGTAGTGCTTTCGCTCTGGTCTTCCGACGTCGAAGGACTGACGCTGCGTTCTCTTGGGTAAGAAGGCTGCTTGGGCGAAGAAGGCGGTGAGCTTGAGTGTTGACCATTGCCTCTCTCTTGGCCTGCACTTCGACTGCTCGGTGGCGCCAGCTTGAAGACGTGGACGGTCTCCGTCGCTGAGGACACGCATAATAGTGTCGAGGTAGAATTGAAGCATATGCTGTAGATCCTAGCGGGCATGCTTCCTCTCCTGAACTGGTATAGCTTCTTGCCGTCGGGTATCGAAAAAATCCGAATCACTGTGCCCTTCTCCGAAGACGTCGCCATCAGTGTGCCGTCGTTATTCAACGCTATGCACGACAGAGGCGCCTGATGTGCCTGTATCACTGTCACTTCCTCCATCTTATTCAGGTCGTACAGCAACACGTCTCCACTAATCGCCTCTTTCATGACCGACTTTGGCACGTGCGAGGGCTGCTGCTGTCCGCTCGGTCCGCTCTTCTGGAAATGAGGTACCGCGAGGTAGTTGTGCTCGGAGTTGGCGGATATGGCGCAGATGCCTCCTGGGTTGAGTGGTGTAGGCTGCTGGTGCTGTAATCGCATATTGCTGATGTCGTACACAAACAGTATTTCTTCTAGCAGTACCACTAACTTCTTGCGGTTCATTCGTATAGCGACCACCATGCCGTGGAAAGTAAGTTCGCATATCGTCGAATGTCGCTTGGTGTTCACGATGCGCAACAGGCGTGGTGTGAGCACCATCGCAACCAGCGATGTGCTGAACAGCTGCTCAACCAGAGAGATGTCATCCTCGTATGAGTGATTTGTGAGGTCGAACGGGTCGGTCGTATATATTCGCAAGCCTCGCGTAGTCGCGACTGTTAACAAGGAGTGATCTTGATTGAAGGTGACATAGTTTAGGCCTGCCATGCCTGGTTGTAGTTTGCTGGACCGAGGCTGCACAAGCACATCGGAGCGCGTGTTCCCAGAATCTCAATCCTGAAGTATGTCCGTAGAGCGCAATCGATCTCAGGCGGTTGGATGGCCCTCCAGGCTTCAACGGCTCTGGCGCTGGTCACGTCTGTTTCGAGGTGCTCGTGACTGTTGTGCGGTGCTCCGAAGCAACCTTGAAGCTCTGAACCCGAAAACAGAAGGAGCGGGCGCCAATGTGTCAGTGCGGACCGCGCCGTTGCAAATCGACCGGACGTTCGCAAAAATACGGAGTACCTTCGTTGGCCTCACCCTTAATCTGACAAGCGGGCTGTGTTGTGGTGTAGGGTCGGACTGAACGACAGATCCTTCGTAAGCTTGGCCCTAAATATCTCCATGCAGCTGATCGGATCCAAAGGTGTATAAGAATCTCGTCAGATCCGTCATCCTAGCACCGCTGGAGTGCTGAAGGCTGGTCCTGAAACCCAGGACACGGACTCGCCATAGGGCTGTACATGTCACGGGCCTCGAACTCCTGGTAAACCCTGTCTGGCGAACAGCATGGCAGCCTCAGACGTCGAGGAAAATGCAGCGCAAGATGCGCAGAAGGTCCTTGCCATTATGGCTCCCCAAGACCAAGTGAATCGAAAGCAGAGGCCGGCGTCGCTGGAGCTCAACAAAACTAAGCGCGATGGATTCATAATGGATACAAACAACAGCAGTATCGTTTCGAAACGCTCGGTCGAGAAGCTCTACTACTCAGGCGAGCCAGAGTATTTCCGCTATTTTGTCAGCAAGTTTAAACGGCGCTCGCCTCTGATCAACAGAGGATACTGGCTGCGAATGAAAGCCGTGGAGCACACTGTATCACGATTTTTGAGTGAAGCTTTGTCAAAGCGCAAGATTGTCGTCAATCTAGGCTGTGGATAGTACGTGCCCAGGTCTGTCGCGTTGTTGAACCGGGCTGACTTTGGCAGCGACCCTCTTCCTTGGCTATATCTTGGCAAGCATCCACAGCTATGTCGGAACACGACGTTTGTGGACGTGGATTACCCTGTACTGATGCATAACAAACTCGGCGTCATCGAAAAGACGGAGCAACTACGCGCGCTCCTACCAAATTTAACGAGAACTTCGAACGAGAACGGCTTGCTGGCCTCATGCGACCCATACGTGGCGGTAGGCTGCGACCTGTACAGCCCGGAAACATTAGGCGAGCTCCTGCAGAATCACCTGAAGATTGACGATGCCTCTGTCGCAGTGCTTTTTGTTGCGGAGGTCTCGATCGCGTATATGGAAAAGGAAGGATCGCAGCGCGTGCTGGAATGGGCTGCCACCTTACCTGATGTGAGATTCTGCCTTTTGGAGCAACATCTCCCTGATGGTGCGGACCATCCATTTGCCCAGACGATGCTTGCACACTTCCAGAAGCTTCGCACCCCTCTCAATGCTATAGGAACCATGAGCGAGATGAAGCAGCGCTTTACAAGCGCTGGTTGGCCAGACGCCGGTACTGACATACGATCGTTGTGGGAGCTCTGGGCTGATCCTACGTTCTTGAATGTCGAACAAAGGCAATCCCTGGACAACGTGGAACCATTCGATGAATGGGAGGAGTTTGCGCTTTTTGCATCCCATTATTTTTTGCTATATGCCGAGCGGAAACTAGAAAACGATCACGTCCATCAAACGTACAGCACGCCGCTCGCTGGCAGTGCGTCTCGCAGTTCCGACACACAGTCGCCGACAACAGACATGCCACAGGAGCAACCTCTTCAATCTCCAGAGCTGCCAGGTGAAAGCGTGCCTCGTCGATTTGCAGCAGTAGTACCCGCCACGGCGGAAATATCCGAGGGCGAGGCAGTTGGTCTGTTGGGTGGCTTAGGCACCAAGGAGCGTCTGACGGACTGCGACACCTACTCACGATCTCAAGACCTGCTTCCCATTACTGGACCTCCGATGCGATCAGGACTCATGTGTCACACAGTGACAAGGCTAGGAGGTACCTCGAATTGTCTCATGGCTGGTGGGCGAACATCCCCGGACAAAGCTACTGCCGAATGCTGGCTTCGACAAGACGGGATGTGGCGAAGAGCTCAGAGCTTACCTGAAGGGCGATATAGGCATTGCGCAGTCCCTTTGCGCCTACCAACGGACCCACGGCCGGCGCACACCGTACTCCTTTTTGGCGGGAAGACAAGTGATGGTCATGTCTTGGATGACTGGCTTTTGTGGACGGGCGAAAGTGGTTGGCGGACGATACGCGTCGCTGGAGAGGCGCCACCTGCCAGATTCGGTGCAGCCATGATTACCGATGCGCGCGAGAGTGTGACTGGTGTCTTGTTGGGTGGCATGACAGATTCGGGCAAGGTGTTGGCCGACTTTTGGCACTGGCATCTGGAGGCCGACATGACACTCCACTGCCGCAATGTCGCTGCGCGAGCATCGGCTGTCTTGCGCAACAACGCCGCCATTCTTGGACGTTTTGGTTGCCAATTGGTGCGCACGAATCGCGGAATTCTGATGATAGGCGGTATCTGCGGCGGCAAGGTACTCACCAGGAATGACGAGGTTCTCAATATGAAAACGCTGCGTACTCATCCTGTGCATGGAAAGAGGCCGCTCTTTGTCGGTGCCGCTATCACGGACGTTGACGGGGGTCTTATCGTGCTGGGCGGAGGCGCCACTTGTTTCTCGTTCGGCACGTACTGGAATAAACCTATGATCTTGACCGACGATCCAAACGCGTCACTAAGATGTGGGTGGCATTTGCTGAGCACGCAACAAGCGGATGTCGCCACAAGCACCTATGACCTCGTTGACCGTCCCTCCAACCAAGCCAAGCAGCCAGGAAGGCCGCTCACGCTCGCAAATGGCCTGAACGGGCACCATTTCGCCCCAGTGGAACCAAGCACACCACAGCACAGGCTTCCAAACCCAATACAAGTACCTCGTCGGAGTCTTGCGCTTGGCATTGACTTCGAGAGAATCGTGGAAGAGGGCAAGCCTATTGTATTTGCCGATGGTGACATCGGTCCCTGCACCACCCTGTGGGACAGTAAATACCTCAAAGAAGCTATCGGCTACGGGAGCAAGGTCGTTGTGCATTCGTCGCCCACAGGCAAGATGGACTTTCAAGCGAAGAACTTCGACTACGTTACTATGGATTTTGGTACCTTCCTAGACGGATGCCAGCGCGGACAGAATTTGTATCTGCGCTCGCTGTCCAAAGGTGCACCGAGTGATCAGCCGACAAATCTGGCAGACGACTATCCCGAGATCGCGGCCGACTTTGAGCTTCCTGGCGAACTGATACATGTGGTCGAGAATCTCCATAGTTCGCCACTCCGGATCTCGGGCCCAGTAACGATGTGGCTACACTACGATGTCATGGCCAATGTGTTGTGCCAAGTGCGAGGGAGGAAGAGATTACTGCTGTATGGACCGAGCGACGTCAGCCATTTAGGCTTCGCAGCTGGCGCATCAAGCTCAAGCGTCGACGTCTTCAAAGCCGATCCCACCTTCCACAAAGCACTGTCACAAACGCACCCTTACGAGGCAGTTCTGAATCCTGGCGACATCATCTTCATTCCGCCAATGTGGATTCACACGGCCGCGCCCACGGAGGGCATGAGCGTGGCCGTCAACATTTTCTTCCGCAGTCTCCAGCAGCACAGCTATGCTGCAGGTAGGGACGTTTATGGCAATCGGGATCTGGCGGCTTACGAGCGTGGTCGCAAAGATGTCGCACGCATTGTCAAGTCCTTCGATGATATGCCCGCAGATATCGCTGGGTTCTACCTCGAGCGATTGGGTAACGAATTGCTGGATAAGGCTAAGGTTACTGCGCATAGTGCCCAGCTACATACTGTGTACGCGGAGCTCTCGTAGGGCGAGGGGGCTGGAATCGGCTGAATGCAATCACAGATCGCGCTCTACTTGCTTGGTGTGGTTGACTGTTTGGTGTTACAATTGACTGCTTTGATGCGTTTGACTGCTTGATGTCACAGTTGACTGCTCAATGCGGTCGACGGCTTCCAAATGCGGTTGACTGCTTGATGTTGCCGTTGGGTGCTAAAAGTGCTACGGGTGACTGCTTGACAATGTGAATCCCTGGCGCTTGGTAATATTTGACGGTTGGTGGACAATGAGCGACAGAGCACTGATGAACCAGCTGACTATGTGGACTTCAGGCAATCGAATGGTTGGCCGATAGACACAGTGGGACAATAAAAAAGACAGCTTGTGTGCTGGGTGGACCACGGTACTATAGATCGAGCGAAATTACGCTGGCGATTGACGTGCTGAGGCCTCGTTTTGTTCCAGTAAGTTGCTGGTCAGTAAGTTACTGCCACACAAATTGCTCAGTCTTAGCCGCCGGTATTTGACGGTATCGCCTCGGAGCTATCAGTAAGTTACTGGTGAGAACGTTTTGTTATCATTCGCGTTAGTAACTTACTGATAGCTCCCTCCACTCGGCTCCGTGAAGATCGTACTAAAAGTAGCAGACGCTTGGACGAAGTCCTACTGCAACTTCTTCCTGCAGTATCTTAGTATCGCCGGCAATTGAAAGTGTGCGAGAAGAGCCGGTTTAGTAACTTACTGGCGATATCACCAGTAAGTTACTGAGCCAGTAACACAGTAACTTACTGACCAGCAACTTACTGGAACAAAACGAGGCCTGAAGGCTGAAAGGCTGTGAAGCTCTCACGCGCTAGTTGCGGTGCTGGGTCGGTAGCCGCACGGGATGTCAATTCCCAGACCCGTGTGTCGTTGATGAGCTGCATCATGCTGCATGGAGGGTGGTCAAGGTGTGCCAGGGTCAATTGACAGCCCGGACTGGATTCTTTTTTTTTTTCCGTTTCTCTCATATTCTTGCTTTTGGCAACGGTCCTTTTGATGATAAGGTATGCACGACAGATGCGAGCAACGAAAAAGGAAACTCAGTGCTTGAGGTTCGCGCGGGTAGTGGACAATGGCTGTCCGGTTATGCAAGCTGGACGTTTAGCAAGTTCAATTTATTATCGCGAACGCGGGGGATGCAGATGAGGGCACGAGAGGGCATCCTGGTCAGCAGCCGCTGATGAGTTCTGGGCCACGCCATCCGACAAGAAGGCTGCGGCAAGGTTTGCTGGCCTACGCGTCGACCATGAAAGCAAACCTCCAAGTTGTAGGCAGCTTGCTATATACGAGAAGTTTGATCAGTCTTGACCTCACCCGATTGTCGTCAGTCTCACACCACAACGAAAGAACTGTGGGTGCGGCTCAGTCTTCAGAGGCTGAGAAAACCGTTTGAGAGACACCCAAGAGACTTTCCAGAGGACAGGGTTCTTGTCACACATCACTAGCCCGGGCCACTCGGAGCCATCTGCACTAGCGTCGAGTTCTGGTGGGGGTGAGGTGAGTAGCAGTTTACCTGCACATCTCACTGCACATGTATCTTTCACAATCCGTCCACTTTTTCCAGCGTGTTCTGGTGGAGAACCTGCATTCGAAGCCTCTCCGTGGTGTGATCGCGATCCATTGCAGGCACCATACGACATAGATTTGCAAACACCTTCACTCCCCAAGCGCGTGATTGCAGAACGGCATTTCAAGCGCCGCATTCCTCGAGTGTCAGTTCAAAACGGCAACAACGGCACCTCCCTGTCTGTGTATATATACTGGATCTGCTGCTGGATCGTCCCGTCAGTCTCACTATAACACTTGCAACTTACGTCAAGCAAACGACCTGAATGCAAACACGGTCCGAGCGATTGACCAAAGCCCAATGTGATGGCCACCGTGCTCGCCAGACCAGCGCTTGTGCCAGATCAGCGTGCGTCAACTACCGCAGCAACACAGCTCTCACTCAACACCTCACAGTCTGGCACTCCGCGAGCAGTGCCCCATAAACATATCCCCTATTGCTCGCCCGGACCTCCACCGGCCTCGAGACAGCTCGATACCCCGCCAGCGTCACCACCATCAGCCAGCCAGCTCATTGATACGACTTCGCTGACACACCCACCGCAAGCATTTGAGAAGATCAGTTATGATCCACCTGTATACTCGATCAGCGCGCAGAGGCTCTCGCAGGCGATTGAGCATCTAGCGACGCAGCCATTGCCAGCGGCTCATCAGGTGTTCCCCTGGCTTCACGGATTACATGCCGATAATCAGTTGCAGCTTGCTTTTTTTACATCGAGGAAGAAAGCTTTGAGAAAGACACCAAAATGCATTCGAGGACTGACGATCGTGAAGGCGGGTGGAGACTTGTCTCACAGCAAATTGAAGGGCGCTATTGCGCCCGAAGAGGTCTTGGCCATGAGCCCTGGCCCAATGGATAAGAAGACCCAGGATGTCGCAGAGTTCCTTGAAGCTGATCCTCGAGATGGGTTCAGCGTGCGCAATTTCCAGATACAAGCTGCCAAAATGGCAACCGTGAGTGACATCGTGGTGTATCGGGATGGACGAACGTCGAAGCAGGAAGCTCTGAGATTAGCACGGCAAATTTCGAGGGCGCAGAGCGCATGGCAGAGGAAGATGGATGGTGTGTTCGTCGGTAGCCGTCTGTTCAACACTTTTGTGGTGTCTGGTAAGCTTCGCTATTCGTTCTACTGAGGTCAGCGGCTGACGATTGGCAGATGAATACTCATTCATTGAGACAGACCATCCTGACCTAGTGATGCTGGACTCTGAAGGTTGCATTTCGCCCAAAGCGATGGACTTCTTCCATCAAGAGCGTGTAGAGATGTGCTCAATGTCGGCAGCATCGCAGATCTCGCACAATGTGTGGCTAGGGCCTACTCCGGATCCTGCTCTTGGGCTGACTCGCCCAGGTTCGAAAGACATGGAATTCGACATTATGGTGGAAGCGAGCGATCTTGCGCAGCTTCCTGATTCAAAGGCTTTCCATTTGCTGGAGGAGCTTCTCCAGCGCAAGGATAATGCTGGTGGCCTGGCCGAGAACGCGATACCGCAGCTTGAGTTTCCTGGATCAGGTGCAATCATGCCACCAACGTGGTCACAAGCCGAGGTGGACGGTCTATTGGCGACATGTGAATGGATTTACAGACAAGCACATGGCTCTCCCACGTCATCGAAGCGACGGGATAGTAAGTTGTCCTTGGGGTCTGAGGTAGACGGTGATGGCGATAGAGTTATGCGAAACGCTGGACCCGAACCGTCGTGTGGCAGGCGGATCCTTCTTCACTGCACGGACGGCTATACCGAGTCGACCATGTTGGCTTTGGCGTATTACATGTATGCGGAGTGCGTACCGGTCCATGACGCCTGGCTGCAATTGCACCGCGAGAAGGGCCGAAATTTCTTCGCCTACGGATCGGACGTCGCATTGCTGCGAGCAGTGCAGCCACGCATCTTGCAGGCCTCCCCCAAGCATACTGGGGATCTGAGTCAGCTGTGCCCAGCAGTGCCCGAATGGCTCGAGAAAATGGATGGCAGCCTTCCAAGCCGGATACTAGACTACCTCTACCTTGGCAACCTTGGACATGCAAACAATCCGGCACTCCTCAAGGAGCTTGGCATTGGTCGAATCCTCAGTGTAGGAGAACCGGTGACTTGGGACCGAGATGCGCTGGAGCAATGGCCGAAGGAGGACCTGCTCCTCGTGGATAAGGTCCAGGACAATGGTGTCGATCCTTTGACTGAAGAATTTCCGCGTTGCCTGGAATTCATTGGTATGTTTCACTTTGCATCGCACATAAAGTCCCAAATGCTGATTTTCCTTGCAGAAAACGGCAGAAAGCAAGGTACAAAGACCTTAGTGCATTGTCGTGTTGGTGTCTCGAGGTCTGCTACGATCTGCATCGCGGAGGTCATGAACGAGCTGGGCTTGACGTTTCCTCGCGCATACTGCTATGTTCGAGCCAGGAGGCTCAACGTGATTATTCAACCTCACCTGAGGTTCACGTGAGTCCAGACGCCATGTTCCTGCTGGGCTTCATTACTGACTGTCAGCAGATACGAACTCCTCAAATGGGAAGAGTTTCAGTGCCAAAAGCGCGGCAAGCCCATCCGACGCGAGCTGGAATGGGCAAATATTGCTCGTGAGATAGCGGCCATGAACAAGCCGTACTCGCGGCAGGGCTGAACAGCCGCTTTTGAACTGTTTCAGTGGCTGCTTGTGATGTTGAGAAGACACGATATACACGATTCTCATGGGTATTGCTGTTACGAGGCGATGATATATCTGGAAATGAACCTCTTCTAATGACGACTGGGTGTCCTGTGGAACATGAGATGTCTGGCGTTTTTCTTGGTCGTGTCCGGAAAATCAGAGTCGAAAGGCGCAATGTGGGGATTGGTCGACAAATATCCAGAGACGGTCATTCTTATCTTGTTGTTTTCATAGAAGACTCCTTGTAGAAGAGATGAATTCTGATAAACCATGGGCAACCTTTTTTCTTTCCGGGCTTTTGCTGGTCTTGCCGAACTCGGTGCGGCGGGGCTCGTCCGCCTATCAGCGCTACATAGCTCACTGATGCTACTACCTATGATTGACTCTTGCTAAGCAACATCATGTATTGCTATCATGTGCAATATTTCCTGCTCTCTTTCTTCTCTTCGTTCAAGGTTCCCTAGCCAACCCATCTCACAAAGCAGACCTGCGCTCCCTCACTTCGACAAGCATTCATACCGCAAATGAGATCACCCATCCGTATCGCGGTCCTTGAATGCGACGAGCCCATCGGCAGGACGAAAGAGAAGTACGGTGCCTATGGCAATCTCTTCGCCAAACTGTTGAATGCAGGCGCGGACAAGGTCAAAGAGAAAGATAGTGTACCTTGGCCTGAATTGGACATTTCCAAGTACGATGTAGTCAACACTGAGGTCTACCCAAACCTCGGCGATGTCGATGCAGTACTCCTGACTGGCAGCAGTATGTCACCATGCCCTCTTGTCCGGAAATACGCGAATGAGCATGGGAGACTAATCCGCAAATCTAACTGCACCTAGAGTACAACTCCTTCGACAACGACCCTTGGATCCTCAAACTCGTCGACTTCACCCGCAAGATCCTAAACCAGAATCGGGTTCGCCTGATAGGCGTCTGCTTCGGACACCAAATCATTGGCCGCGCCCTGGACGTCAAAGTGGCGCGCAGCGATCGCGGCTGGGAGATCTCAGTCACGCCCGTCGCTCTGACGCAGAAAGGCAAAGACTTGTTCGGAATCGAGGATCTCGCGATCCATCAGATGCACAGGGATATCGTGTATGAGTACCCGCCGGGCATTGAGGCGTTGGGGTCTAGTCCGAGGTGTGAGGTGCAGGGCATGTATGCGAAGGGCAGGTTGATCACGGTGCAGGGGCATCCGGAGTTCGATGGGGATATTGTTAATGAGTTGTTGGAGAATAGGCATCGGATGGGGATTTTTGATGATGCGATGTACAGGGATGGAGTGGAGAGAGTGAGGAGGCATCATGATGGGGTTGCAATAGCGGCGGCGTTTGTCAGGTTCTTGTTGGAGGAGTGAAGGAGTGGTGCATTTGGGGCAGGTCAAGACGTAGACATCGTGGTGAAGATCCTGCTGATAAATATAGAACCTGAGCATTTCCAAGACTTGGTGGTGGCAGGAACAGTCTCGCGACTTGCTGACCATATCTCAATGACCGATGACCGGGGACCAAGCAATTCCCACCACCCACACACGCCAAAGACAATCGCGGGTTCACACCCAAAATCTCGCCAGGAACACCTAACCTAAGCTGTCCTAGACGTGGTCGCACTACTCAAATCCGTCGCATCGCCCACGGTAATGTTCACCGTATAATACGTCACCACCCCATTCAACCTCGCACCGTAGAACGAGAACGCCGCCGCCGTCAGCGTCGCGGGGCCCTTGGGCGTGTCCGAAGGGATATGCGTGTAATGCGTGAGGTTGCGGTCGGACACGTTGGAGTCATCTGGGCCGATGTACTTGGTGCTGATGAGCTTGCCGAGGGTCTGCGGGTAGGCGGTGTCTTGGGGCCAGATGCCGAAGGTGACGGAGATGTCCTGCACGTTTTGGATGTACTGGAGCCAGGGTTAGGGGGATCGCGGTGGGTTGGAGGGTTGAAGGGTTAGCGAGCTTACGCCTTCGGTGAGGATGGTGAGTATGACGTCGGAGTCTGCGCCTACGGTGGAAGGGGCGGAGATGCCGATGCTGGGTGGGCCTTCGTTAGTGCGATTGTGGGATAGTGGTGGGGAGGTATGACTTACATGCGTGCGGCGGCCAGGGAGGCCAGAGAGATAGCGGAGCTGAGGATTGCGGCGGTACGCATGGTGGCTGTGCTTCTTGTATTCGATTTGAGTCGAAGGGTGCTGTGTGTTTCTGTTGTCAAGTCAAGTACAAGTCGAAGAGCAGGTAAAAGCGATTTGGAGAATCGAAGAGAAAAGTCCTTGCAAGCGTCCGTGCCTCCAGACCCTCCTCATGTTATACCTTACTCTAAAGTTTGCTCGAGCTCATCCGCGAATTGCCACCCTTGCAAGCTGTTTCAGTCCGCAATGAGCATCATTTCAGCATCAAGTCACGCAGTCCCTATGGCAACGTCGTCTATTTTCGTCGTCTGTGCCATGTGATCGGACGGCGGCTGATCTTCGAGCCTTCGAGGAACCGAGGGAGCGCAAGCTTGGCCTACGCTGCTGCGCCAGCCAAGCACATGGGAAACACGATGTCTCACTACTGGTTAATGGCAATATCCCTGCATCGGTGAGCTGGGCACGCTACGCTTCTCTCAAGCTCTCATAATGTCTTCGCCAGAATTGGCAGAATGTCAAATATGGGAAAACACAGATTGACCAGGACCTGACGCTCGCGGCCGCAGTGAAGGGGCAGTCAACAAGTTGCAGTACGAGGCTAATGCTACCTGTCCATCCTCTCCAGCACCATCCACATCAGACACCAGCTGCTCTGGTACCGCAAACATAGGCAGCTTCTTCGGACTCGACTGCAAATGCGATGGCAGATCACACGCGTGACCAGTATGTTGGTTCCGCTTGTGTTCGTCCTGGCTCGAAGTGTGACCAAAATGGCTTTGCGCCAGTAACGCCTCGTGCTCATCCACCTGGCGCAGACCCCAAGGACCTCCTCTCACCATTCACCGTCGTCCCATTTGGCATTCTATCTGTGACGCCAATCCGGAAGCTTTCATTGTCCACAGGCTCGATATGTCTGCCTTCTTTGGTGGCCTGAACTTTCTCTCGTACTGACATCAGTGCCTCTGGTTGTTCTGCGTACGGCTGCGATGTTTCCGCATTCAGCTTCGGCGATGGCGACTGTGAAGCATACTGCTGAAAGTGCGGACTACTGTTCTCATCTCCGTTCAATGCAGGCCTCCCTGGGTCTTCAATCGGATCATCGCCCTTTGCAGGACTCGAAGCAGTGGCCGGGTTGCCTTTCTTCCGTCTTGCATCTGCGATCAGCCGACTAAACTCATCCTTGTTCTTGTTCGCCCACCCACTACCATCGAAATCTTTGCGCATGATGGCGCTCGCTGAGGTATTCTGTGCCGACGGCGCCTTGCCGCCTTGTGTCCTTTCCCAAGCATCCAACTCCCGCAGAAGCTCACGCTTCGGTCTCGGATTGTTTGAATCGCAATTCGCATTCCAAATATTGACCCATTCGGTATGCCGCCGGACCATCAGCTGCTTCGAGCCTGAAGTTGGTATTCCAAGCTCTTCCAGCTTCTTGCGCATTGCCTGATCTTTCAGCAAGGAGTAATTTAGTTCTGCCAATCGCTCCTGTGATTTCGCACTCTGTCGCGAGGACGATCTTGCATGACCAAAATCGTTGATGGGTGTCCGCGACTTTGCTCTGCTTGCCTGCTTCTTCTCGTCTTCGCATCTGTCCAAGTGCGGCTCAACTTGCTCAATCTTCATGCGCTTCCCACAGCCTAGCGGACATTCCACCACCCCACATGTAGGAAGCTCTTGTTCGAAGTCTGCATCTCCATCGCCGTCTGAGTCGCCGATTTCAATGGCTTCTGGTTGCGATGTTTCCGATACTGTCACTCTACGGCTCTTACTACGAGTCGTCCGGCCCTCGCCCCCCATCTGCTGCATATCCTCTGGTCCCGTGACTTCCCTCTTCCGCTTTCCTGGTCGTTTCGACTGCGCAGTCAGCTCTTGTTCCCTCCGAGCGACACTCAGCGCCTCAGGCCTCGCTGCCAGGAAAGTAGCCACCACCGTCTGCAGCGCCCAATTGTTGCGCAACTTGCTAGCCTGGTCCGCCGTGCGACACGCTGGACATTTGCCGTCTGCCGAGAGACTCGTTCGTATGCATTTTGAGCAGAAGGTATGCGAACAGCTCGTAATCATGGGCGTGTCGTAAAACTCCTTGCAGATTTCGCAGTGCAATGCGCTTTCGAGATCGGAGAACTGTCGTAATGGAGTGTCTAGCCAGTCTGTGGCATCAGGTATGTCCATAGACGGATCCATGTCGCGTCCTGTTACATCCGCATGGAGTTGTAGGGCTTATTCAAAGTGATGTCGCGTACGAGACACGGACGCGTTCAGGGAGTTCTATAGTGACGCCATCCGCTGCACTGAGTTCAAACGCGGAAGGCACAGCACGGGCCTTGGTTCACAAGCATCAACGGGTCTGGAATATCGCTGCCTCTGTCTCTACCACTTGTGATAGCTATCTAATGGCGCTACATAATCCCTTCTTCTCAAACCACGCTATAGACAATGTTTTGCATTTTCCGACGCCGGATTTCCCCACCAAGCAGGATACGGTCGACCCTTTTCACTCGCTCCTTAAACTGCGAAAGATAATAGACAGACAACCACCTGCGAGCCTCCGTTGAGCGCGGCGCCAATGAGGCAATTGTAAGTGTTGTAGGTAAGCGGGCGTCTCGTTCTGAGCACAACCTGCGACGACACAAAGCCGACCAGAATGGTGGACCAGACTCGGGAGGTGTTGCCGTAGTAGATCGTGCCGGCGTAACAAACAATGTAAGCGGTGTCGATCGGCCATTCGCGCACACGCGGGAAGACCTTAATAATGCACCAGTGTAACACGGCGGAAGCCAAGCCGATAACCAGGCCAAGGGGCACGATGACATAGTAACGAACTCAGCCCGTGCATGTCCTTGGCGAGTGCACCGGTGATGGCCTGGGCATTGAGAGTCTGCATGTAAGTCCCGCCAGACATTGTTGCCATCGGGGTCCTTGAGAATTGGTCGTTTGCTCGTGACGATGACTCTCATAATGACGTAGTTCAATGCTGCCCCAAGAAGAGTCGCGTAGACCTAAGTGGCGAACGTGACCGCTGGCGGCCTCTTCGTAAATTGTCCGACCTTCAGCCAGTCAGCGAGGTTGGCAGCAAGCAGGATGACTTGATGGGACCAGCTGGCAAAGTAGAGGTTGGCGAGGGGCCGGCCTTTCATCACAGCTCCTACGACCATCTTGGACAACTGGTTGGTGGAGAATCCATCCCCATTCAGTCCTTTTAGAGAGGTCGGAAACGGTGCGATGAATGCTCCCAGAAGAAGCGAGACCACATAAGGACCAGCGGGCAGTCTCGTGTCTTCCTCATCAGCTGGACGGGATCCTGAGCACATCTGGCATTCCTCACTATTCTTGGTAAACGGATGGCCGTGGACATATTCCGTGTCAATATTCAGTACCTCTCGAGCGCAATTGTTGTCAGAGACAATGGCGGACTTCTCGCGGGCGATGACCTTGACGGAGGAGCCTTTTCTTGTCGTCGCTGCGGACATGTCCATGAAAGCCCCTCAGCGCAATGTCTTCCTAAGGTAAGGTCAATACTTCTATTCCAGTTGATTTTGCTTGTTCAGCCATGATGCATGAAGCTGATCAAAACGACACTTACTTCGTGCAAATGCCAGGCGATTGCGCGATCGATAAAGCTTTGCGGCTCTTCCTGTGTCATGTAATGCTACACCAGACAGCTTACTCCACCTCCATCGCTTAACAGCAATCAACCAGTTGAACCGAATTGTAGTGTGCCGAGGTCATTCCTGTACCGCTTCCGCCTGTTCGGTCTTGTCACTCTCGCTAGCCGCCGACACCTCATCCTTTTCAATCTCGATAGGAGGCTGATCTAACTCCGCCAACCTCTTGCTCGTCTCCTCAGCTTCAGAAGCCTCTTTCCTCTCCCTCTCCAGCCGCTCCGCGTGCTCAACCTTCTCTCTCTCTGACTTCTCCAGCGCCTCAAACTCCTCGTCCACCTCACCTTCATCCACACCTTCGGCACCGACATCATTGATCGCGTGACCAATATCGTCTACATTCATCATCTCGTCTTTCAAGCTCTCCATCACATCTTGCACCTTCTCCACACCGCCAGTCTTCCGGTTGAGCGACTTGAGTGTATGAGACGAAGCCTCCATGACGCGGACGATATCGACCTGGTTAGCTGCCTGTTCGATCTTGGCGTACACGTCTTCCAGCTGCGCGAGAGTTGCTGTCCGCTGTCCGAGTTTGGTCTCTGCCATTTTCTTTTCGCGCAAGGCCGTCTTGGCTGCTAGATTCTGCTTCGCGACGACAGCCTCCCTCGCTTTGGCGTCCAATTCCGACGCCTTTGCAACAAGCTGCTTGATTTGAGGTTCCAGAGAGGTGATGAGCGTCCGCAATGAAGCTATCGTGACATCTTCCTGCTCCACGGGTGGCGGCACAGTGTCACTTGGTGCTTTGAATTTGATGGTTCCAGTCTGAGGATCGCATCTCAGTGCTGCGTGATCTCTTGCTAAGTGTACGAGCAAGACTGCTGAGTCCTTCGCACTTAGTGCGTCAGCACCCATCGCCTCTGTAGCGATTTGATTGAAGAGCTCTGCACTAAAGATCCTCCCAGTATTGCCAACAGCCGTGTTGTCCACCTGCAGTAATACATCCTTTGCAGCAGCCTCGACATTGGCCATGATCACAAAGTCGCCTCGTACCAGCTTGTCCTCTGCACCGTCGCCGTCGCCCATCACACCCAGCTGCCGCAAGCCCCAGCTGAACACCTGCCATGGCGACGGTAGCCAGCTTTTTGCGTAGATGCTGCCCTTGCCGTCCAGGAATTCCTGTATTGGCACCAATTCCTTCCTTTTCACTGCTTCCTCGATCACGCTTCTCAGCGCCAGTGGTCGTCCATGTTCCGCCGTCGTCAGTGCCTGCGCCAAAGCTTCGCCAGAGCTGAGAAGAAAGTGATCATGTTGCGTGGCTCCCGCCTGCGATGGTAGCAGCCCCTGCTTGGCAGCGGCGGACAGCGCTCTGATCCATGCGGACGCGTTTGCGGTGTAGCCGTCCGGGTTGGTCTGGCGCTGTGTGCGGAAGTCTGAGTACAGCGATGCGAGCCGGGCACGGGATTTGAAAGATTCTTCGTGGGCGCGCAGGAAGTCTAGAAGTAGTTCATCGCTCATGGCAGGCGATGTGGTGAACCGAGATCGTTTGATCGCAAACCAGAAGTATGTATCCAGGGATTTCCAAGTTGCAAGCTGAACTCACGCGCGGGGTTGAAGCCTGCTCCACTGTCACATTCAATGGAACGCATCATATCGATGTAGACTGCCCTCTGAAATCTCCTATAGGCGTTGTTGCCCTGCCTATTCTAGCCACAGGGAAAGTTTTCAAGACAGCGAAAGTGACCATGTTCTGGCATTTCGGTACGAGCCTGCTGACCGACTGATGCTTTCTCTTATGGACAGTAGTCTGTTTGCTACAAGTACTGACCAGTGCGACGAAGACAGCGTCGTTGGCTGAGCCAAGGAAGCGTGACCTACCATGTGCCTGCCTAGTCATACACCAATTCTCGAGCGCTGCGCTGTTCACCACCGGTCTCCTAGTAGGCAATGTACTTCTACCCTCTAGTGCGCAACGATATAGCTCCCACGTCACGCCGACTATTCAGTCCCAACCTCGTCGATGTGCCATCTGCTGGTAATGCATCTCGCCTGTGGGCACAGCCCAAGGGGTCCGATCATTCGCTGTCCAGGCGCCATGGCCACTGCTGCAAGAGGCCCTCCCTATGACGATGGTCGGATCGTGTTCTGCCCGCGCACTCAGCCAATTGATGTCCACCAAAACACATGTTGCCAGGATTGTGTCCTTACTGCGCTGCGACATACGATGCGGGACCTGTGCAATTCGTGCCACACGCTGGCGAACATACGAATGGGCCAGGAAGCTTTGGAAATGCTTGCCAGAGCAACTATGACTTCGAGAGGCGACGGTCAAAATGAGGAAGCCAGGTCGAGGCGCAGAGAAGAGCGGAGAAGAGAGCGGGAGGCCCGGCGAATGGAGCGAAGCCAGGAAGAGGCTACCCGTGAGCCTGATACTGCGCCAGGAGGAGCGCATGGTTCACCGGCGGACCAGAACAGTCAAAGATCATCAGAGGAAGAGACGCTGAACCATTGGGCGGATCAACCTCATCCAACCCAGCAATCAGCCCACCGACCTAGTTTCAGCTCGGGTCGGTGTCGCACCATCTGATGATACACCCTATCGTCGGGGATCCATGTCTTGTTGTTCGATCATAGCTTGGTCATATTACTTTTCGCATTTCCAAACACATATCCAGCAGCTACTGGACTAACTCCAGCATTCAATGGCATCGGAAAAGGCGGCTTCCTCCAGGCGTCGGTAAAGAAGACAGGGTGGACGAGAGCTGGGTTGTACATCGGTGGAGGATAATTTGTGCGTTCTACTGGCGTCGTGAGGGGCGGCATGGCTTCGATCTGGCTCGTTGGGCGGCTCGATTGGGGTGATGATGATGCGGAATGCAGTGTTCGTGTTTGTTGCTGGTATAATGGGCTGGATTGTGGATGGCCTTGAAGCTGCTGAGCTGTTAGCTTGCTTGATTTCAAAAGGCAGCAGACTCATACCTGTGGCCTATGAGGCTGAGAGGCTGGGAGCATTTCCACGTTCACACCATTCACAACCTGGTAGTGCCCATGTTGGCATCGAGTTCAGTTAACAGACCTCGGCGACGCAAGCGGGCTCGCCATCCCCACATGTCCGTCAGCCGATCTCGGTTAAAACTTCCGTCTCTCCCTCTGATTGCCATCAACAAGCTCGTTAGTTGTGTATGCGTGAGGCAGGCGGAGAATGTGGCGACCAAGATGTACGAGAACACAGGCACGACAGGCCGTCCACGCCTCCACCCGAAGACATTTGTCGAGCAGCCAGCCGATCATTCATATCGAAAATGGCAACTTCTATAGGCGGTATCCTTCCGTCAATAACAAGTCGCAGGAGTCTAACCCGCCGATTATAACAAACCTCAGCTTCTCGCTGCCCAGCAATGGCACGCGGCAGACGTGGTCCATTATCTCGCCCTCTTCGATAGCCCGGACAACTTTTCTTCAAATTCTAGCTGGGCAGCACATATGTATACCTCCACAAGCTAGGAGGTATCCATATCTCTCACAAATATCCCAAGGCCCGCAACATGCCATCAAATATGTCGGCTTTGATGCTGAGAGAGGCAGTAGCGTTGGAGGCACAGGTGTGAGAGGCGCATACCTCAGTGCAAGATACGAAAGCAGGCGAGAAGAAACGGACTTCTCTGTCTTGGATTACTTGACCGGCCATACCGAGCTCAATGCATTGGAACCGGCTGAATCGACTGTCGATGAAGCGACACTCGAGAAAGTAATACAGCAGCTGGACTTGGGCAATCTACTCAAGATGCCGGTCGCCAACTTAAGCAATGGTCAGACACGACGTGCAAGAATTGCGAGGGCGTTGATGAGCAAGCCCGAGGTTCTCCTGCTTGATGGCCCATTCATGGGTCTTGACCCGTACACTCTGAGAAGGATGTCCGATGTACTGCAGCAATTGGCCGAGAAACAACAGCCCAGGCTCCTGATGAGTTTGCGACCTGAGGACGGTGTGCCAGAATGGGTGAGCCATTTGTTGATCATCGATGAGATGCTACGCGTTGTTGGCCAGGGCCCAAAGAGAGAGCTCATGGGCTCTACGTGTGAACAAGATTCTGCACATGCGACTATCATCAACTCTGCACAGGAAAGCCGGGATGCTGCTCAGAGAGTTCGAGTGAGCCGCGATGGCTTCACGGCTCATTCGCCGCCGTTGCCGGCTGGCCAGGCTCTGGTCGAGATGAAAGGTGTCAAGGTTGCATATGGGGATAAGACAGTCCTTGGCGACTGGCAGCAGTCGAGTAATGGTGAAGAGAGACCAGGTCTTTGGTGGAGCTTGCACCAAGGTCAGCGAGCCGGCATCTTCGGACCTAACGGTAGTGGCAAGACCACAATGCTCAGTCTGATCACCTCAGATCATCCTCAAACGTACAGCCTTCCTATCAAGCTTTTCGGTCGGTCAAGGTTGCCAGTACCAGGCTCAGGAGAAGTCGGCATCAGTCTCTTCGACATCCAGAGACGAGTGGGTCACTCAAGCCCAGAAGTTCATGCATTCTTTCCAAAGCAGCTCACATTGCGGAGAGCACTAGAGTCAGCATGGGCAGATGCACCATTGTCGAAGGCGAAATTGTCTGATGATGCGAAAAAGAGGGTGAACGCAGTGCTTCGCTGGTTCGCAAGAGAGCTCAATCCCAATCACAAACACCCTGCCGCGATCGAGATTCTGGAGGCGGCGTCGTCAGGTCGAGTACCCATGAGCAATGAAGCTCTTGCAAAGATATACGAAGAGGCAATCTGGATCGATGAAGATCTCGCGTGGGCGGATGATATCCGTTTCAGAGAACTCAGCTTCTCCAACCAACGTGTAATCCTGTTCCTCCGGGCCTTGGTTGCAAGCCCGGACCTCGTCATACTCGACGAGGCTCTCAGCGGTACAGACGAGACTACACGAGACAAAGCCTTGCTGTTCCTCTCCCAAGGCGAGAAAGTCGCTCATGTGAAAGACAATGTTGCGGAAGAGAGCATCTTGTCTCGTATAGGCGTTACCGTTATGCATGGGCTAACGCCAGAGCAAGCACTACTCGTTATCAGTCACTCGAAAGAGGATGTGCCAGGGTGCCTGCGCGAGTGGATATGTTTGCCCGAGCCAGGCGAAGGCAGACCGCCGCGAACTGGCGCTTTGCAGGGACCTTTGCAGCTTAATCCGCAGGGTTGGGACGATATTTGGGGCCGGTAAGGTATTTATTCCATCATTCAAATTCTGATAAGTCCGTGTATCATGATAGAAGTGTACGATACATGCACAAATCCAAGAAGGTGAAGCTTCACTACCAACGTCGACGTTCTTGGATTTCCGCAGGTCCACAGCTCAGAGACTTCCACATTGACTTCGTCAGGTACCAACTGTACTCATCTTGAGCCGAGAAGATACCCACCTTCAGATACGCTGCTTCAATTCAGCCATGTGGACACCAGTTTCTGTACCCTATACGAGACCACGCGCCGATACCGCTGAAAAGTTGCCTACTGCAAGCGAAATCCGGGATTATCCAGTCGAGATTAGTAGACGTACCGGCGAGCGCATTGTTGCGCTCCCATTCTGCGTGATCAAGTACGGAGCCGCCACCAAAGCCAGAGAAGGACAAGCGATGCTCTACTTGGAAGATTGCGTACCTGAAGTACCGACGCCGCGTCTGCTCTCGATGTTTCAAGATTCGGAAGAATTTTTCATTATTATGGAGCGTGTGACTGGCCGTACACTGGATCAGGAATGGGATTCGCTGTCAGAGACCGAGAAAGATGAGATCTGTAGCGAGCTCAAGGCCGCCTTTGCTAGCATGAGGAACCAATATTGACCCTGGTCCGACCACTACGGGGCTGTGGATGGCGGAGCTGTGCCACATCACCTGTTCTGGACTCGTGAGCAAGATCACAGCATCAACGGGCCTTTCCAGGGCGAAGCCGCGTTTAATACGGGGCTTGTGAAGCAGTACATTCAAATGCAAGAAATGAACGACCGGGTACCATACAAAGGAGACTTCTATGCCAGCCACCTGGGTGAGGTACTACATGGGCATCGTCCCACGCTCACGCACACCGATGTGCAAAGGAAGAATATCATCAAGATCAACCATGCGTCTGTCGACGTACCAACACATCTCCGGTCGTGTCGTGTCGCCATCATTGACTGGGAGGATGCTGGCTGGTATCCAGACTACTGGGAGTATTTCACGGCTTTTTGTAGTCTCAGATGGGACAATGACTGGTGTATCAGGCTTGAGGAGTTTATCAAAGCATGGCCCGCGGAAACAGCAGTGATGGAAATGGTGTATAGGGATCTGTTCTTTTGAGCGAAATCTTGCTTTCATGTGGTGCTCACTAGATGATTGCTACCAGCGGAGTATCGGCAAGCGACCCGACTTCATCAATCTTCCCTACATGTATGCCAGGAGTTTCCATCATAGCAAAGTGTACTCCATCGCTAGCCCACGCCGCCTCATCATCTCCATATGGGGAGGGGTAACGGCAGATGCCGAAAGAAGCGGGGATGCTGAAACTCCACACGTGGACCTTGAGCTCCGCATCGAGAACACCAGTACAACCTACCTTCGGCCATGTACCTAAGCCGGTGTTTCGCGATGCGGCCGCTTGCAAGAGCTTCACATGGAAACACAGTCGGTCGTGTGCCTGATCGTCACTGTTCTATTTCGCGCATAACGTCTTCCGCTACTATACGTCCCGGTGGCGTGAGAGGATGAGCTGACACTGGATAGCTTGCTTTTGCTTTCTACATACCGCTGACAGCTGCCGGGAGTCGCCTCAGTTTTCTGAGCTCCCTGAAGCAGCGCAACAGAAGCATCGGCTCCAGGACAACCGGCAAGATGAAAGCGCCGGTGAGGATAGCAGCGCCGGCGCTGAAGCAGCTTTTTGGCTACGGTGCAACTTCAGCATCATTACGTTGTAGACGAGGCTTTGCAAAGGCAAGAAGACTGGGAGCTTCTTATGGCTTCATCGGGCTGGGCCAGATGGGTAAGCACACGTTCCTGAGGCAGTCGCGCCAGAATCATCGCAGCTGATTGTTCTGCTAAATAGGCTACCCAATGGCACGCAACCTCCGAAACAAGATTTCGCAGTCAGATACGCTATATGTTCACGACGTAAACCCTACGGTCACAGAGGAGTTCGCGAAAGAGGTTGGGAATGTGATAATTGCGGATACCGTCAGGCAGGTTGCAGAGAACTCGGTATGTACGATTTCGGTCAGCAGCAACCTGCAGAATAATCTCGCAAAGATGAACCATACTACCCGATATCTAGTATGATCTAAGTTGGCAGCGTTCGAAAGAAGCTGTTCAATATGATTAACGACAAGTATAAAGCCAATCCTCTGAAGAAGCAGATGCCATACGATTTCCTTTTAGCCGTCAGCAGTAGTATCGAGCTAAACTGACAATTGACAACAGGAAACGATAATCACAGTCCTACCCGAGCCACACCACGTACAGAACGTTTTTCTGCAAATGCTACGTCCGCCCACTCTTCTCACGGACGCGAATGTCACCACAGGACGACTCTTCATAGACTGCAGTACTATCGACCCCAAGTCGTCTGGCCAAGTGGCCAACGCATGTCATAGCTCCAGTCAGGGCAGATTCGTCGATGCGCCAATGTCCGGAGGTGTTGTTGGAGCTTCGGCAGGCACACTTACATTCATGATTGGGTGCCAACCAGAGCTGGTTCCAAGGGTCACAGAGATCCTGAGTCTGATGGGCAAGCGAACAGTCCACCTTGGACCTCAAACAAGCGGGCTCAAAGGCAAGCTGGCCAACAATTATCTGCTAGCTCTAAACAACATCGCGACTGCCGAAGCGATGCATATGGGCGTGAAGTGGGGCCTAGATCCCACCACCCTGGCCGATATGATCAACTCGGCAACTGGTAAATGCTGGCCGAGCGAAGCTAACAATCCGGTTCCTGGTGTAGTCAAGGGTGCACCTGCTAGTAAGGACTATCAGGGCGGGTTTGGGACGAGGTTGATGTTGAAGGATCTAAGGCTGGCGCTGCAGGCGAGTAAGGAGCACGATATCATTCCACAGCTGGGAGCGCATGCACAGGATATCTATACGGCTGTCAATGCGGATGAGAGGTGTAAAGACAGGGATTTCTCGGTGGTCTATAGGTATATCGGTGGCAAGGAATGAGCAGCTGTGACTGTCACCACAAGTCACTTTCTATTGACTGCCGTCAGCTTTGACCTATGCAGCAACAATCTAATGGACCATCACCCCAACCTGACAATGATCCGTCGAAAAGTCAGGTGCCATGACAACCGTCAGCGCCTCTTCTACCCACCTAAAAGCTTACTTGCTCGGGCTAACAAGACGCCTCCATCCATGTTCAGCAGTTCCATCTTGGCGAAGCTTGTCGATACATTCCTCGCGGCTGCGCATGCCTTTACGCATAGTCACGATGCGCCGAAGTACTAGCCTAGCCTCACCACGGGTCAGACCTAGGCATTCTCGTGGTCGTCGTTCTCGCAACATCATCACCCTCGGCGTCCGCTTTCTCGTCCCGTCTGGGGTCGCCATGCCGATCATGCTGGCCTCTCTCCAACCGTGCCTTTGCTCTCCGCCATCCAAAACGCCCCACAGCCCACAGTAAGCCAACCCCAGCGCCCCCAAGGATGCCCGTCGGCGCGATCAGGAAGGCAGCACCACTCATGACAGATCCAACTGCGGTACCGCTGATGGCTGCGACAGCAGCCCCGACTGCGGCATATTTTGCATAACGCACCAGACGCCAGAAGAGGAAGATGGTGATGTATCGGAGGCTGCGCAGGAAAGCCCGTGTCCGGATTTGGGCAGGTTGAGGTCCTGTCTTCGGGTCCACCATATACTTGATTGTGTTCTTTGCTCTGCTGAGCGAAGTGTTCTCCCTGGTGGCGTTGGCTTCAGCGGCTGCTGATCCTGCCGCGGGCATTGTAGTGGGAGGGAGACGAAGGGTTATGCACTAGTGAGGCGCTCGTACATCTCACGAAAAGAGATATACCAGAGATATTCCATCAAAATACGTTCATGAAGCTCCCGTCCTGTCGAATGTAGTAGTAGTACTTACCCCATTCAGCCTAGCTTATGATCTTGGCAAGGTGCCGTATTCAGTAAACCGGTTCTCAGCAATAGATCCAGACCATAAGATCACAATGCCGCAAATGCGCAGATAGACATAACATGTTTATCGCTACGCTAGAGCAAGAACATCCTACGCTTTCTGTATTAGCCAGTCAAGGGGTGCAGAGCCTGGGTGCCAGCTAGTACCACTGCGCAGACGGCCTAAAAGCCAGCCCAGGAACGACTCACAATCCGAGTTGAGATGGACGCAGTTCGCAAGGAGCTTGGGACAAGAGCGACCGAGCTTGGAGTCACTGAGGCTTATAACTTATGCTCCACCTGCTATCAGCTGCAGACAAGTCAGGGGGCAGTTGATCATCGCGACCGAGATCGATGCCATCCCCAGCGAAAGCTATGGATTGCCGCTGCCACTGCGCAGCATAACATAAATCGGAAGGCGCTGAATTCAGTACTACTCCGGCTGAAGTCATGGATCAACGGGTCATTGCTTGTGCCTTGATCGGCGGCCGATTATCTGTTGACAGGATCACCTACCAAAACCCACAATGAACCGATCATCTTGTAGACCATTCGATCGTGACTGTAAGGATCACGGCTCAGAAGCAGGAGGCCATCGGTGAGGACCAGACGGCTGAGCAAGACCTCGCGCAGGCCTACTGGAATACGGAGGCCAAAGTTGAGGCCTGAGATGATGGATATTGCGTCGAAGCCTCACTAAGGCCTGCGTCCTCGGAGCACCAAAGTCCAGGAAGAACGTAGGCAGCTCAACTTGTAGAACTGGAGCATGAACCGATCTCACCGCCGAAGAGGTTCAAGCGGGCTTGCTAATGCAGCATCGGCCTTGACAATACCAAGGGTTCCGTCAGTCCATTTGTGCTTTCCGACATCACACTGTAGTCACGATCTTGGCGACGATGGAGCCTGATAGGTCTCGGAGGAGTCCCACATTGCCTAAACCAGCTTGCGACGGCCCGTCGCTTCCCCACCCACACTCTACCTATAATTCCAAGCCTCCCTGTCGCTCCAGGGAGTGTCATCTCGACTAGTCGACCTCGCCGCAATATCTTCACCTCAAACTCTCAATTTTTCGTGAGGGGTGTAGGTGAGGACATTTATCGGCCTCTTGTTAGGAGAAAGCCATTGAAAATTCAAAATTTAAACATTTCCATCTCACGCTGCTTGCCCTGCAGCAAGTTTTTGCCAAGGAAATAGCCGTTAGAATACTTAAAGGCCATTTTACGCGGCAGGTCGACAGTCTATCAGAACTCTGAATACACTAGAAGAATCGTCGGTTCATGACGCATATTTAAGGCTTTCGAAATGGAGCAAACGAGAACTTTGTTCAGAAGCTCACGTCTCTGCGAGCTAGAGATGTGACAATCAACAAAAGCGCAGCGATACTGTGACAGCAGGCGAGTCTATAGGTAGTAGGTCCTCTAGAAGCGTAAAGGAGTCTAGGTTCATCTTAAAACCTATTACGAATTTATTTAGAATAACTATAGTTATTACGTTACTTAAATTAGTAGGAGACTCTTTATCTAATCTATATCTAGGTTAGCTATTATAAAGTATCTTAAGGCGATCTTAATAGTCTAGTTAGTATACTTAGACTTACTATTAGACTAAGGATAGTATACTATTATTAAGAGCATCCTAATTTTAAGCTTAGCGAAGACTCTAGTTATAAACTTAGAGAGGAACTTAGGGTCCCTATTATATATTACCACCTATAAGATACTTTAGTCTATAATTATTAATTACTTAATAAATTATACCTCTTACGTAGTAGTATTATCTATTACTTACTCTACTATTAGAGCGTTACGCTTACTAGCCTTATTAGTAACTATTAGAGCTATATCCTTATTAGACTATAATAGAGAGAGTACGCTAATAAAATCTATTATAAGTGTATAGTATAGGATTATCTTAGCTTAGATAGGATTAAGCTCTCTATATAGGAGGTAGCGCTTAGTTTAATTAAGATTATAGTCTAAGTAGAAGGCGATATACTGTTTAAGACGCTTAGATAGGTACTATATAGATAGCGACGCTTATACCTAGTTATATATATAGTAGAATCCTTAATAATAGTAGTTGTTATAAGCCTATGTAAAGACCTCCTTTATTATTAAGTCTAGAATATTAAGATAGTCCCGACTACCTTCTTTATAATAGTAGATAAGGTCTTCCTCTTAAAGAATTAGAGACTAAGAAGGTTATTATATTTATCTTCTATAAAAGAGTCTTAACTATTCTTATATTATACTACTACTTATGCTTTATTCTAGTTCTATAGATAATATAGCGTATAAGCCTCCTATCTATTTTAGGTCTAGGCTCGCTTAATTAACTATAGGACCCTTACCTAATAGGAGTCCTCTTTATATACTATTATAAGCATATCCCTAAACTTAGTATCTATTTCGACTAGAAGGGCGTAGAATACTAGTAACTCTTTGATATCTTTATAGTATACTATTAGATCTAGATTATTATAGTCCGGATTCTTTGCTAATTTAGTATTATCTCCTTAAAGATAGCTTAGGCTATTAACAAATCTTAATAAGATACTAGCTATATATATAACCCTTATATAGAATTAAGAGAAATAAGCGCTTACGCGTAAAAGTCTTAAATTAAGCTTGTCTATATATATTATCGTAGTAAGGAAGTACTATTCGAATATTCCTACTACTAAATAATAGTCTTCAAAGAAGGTAGTTAGGTACTTATTAGCGTATATATAATAGTATATCTTCCTAACGACCTATTCTAATCCTAAGACTTCTAGCTTAGTTAGCTAGTAGTTCTTCTCTACTATAAAGAGAGCTCTACTAAAGAATATAATAATTTAGATCTTCTAGTATAGGAAGGGCTTCGCTTTACTCCCCTCTATTAATAGCGTCAGAAGGTCTCTATCGACTATATATACTATTATAGTATAACTATATTCTCTTAATAAATTAAAATTAATTAAGAGGAGATAGTCTAGGTTTAGATACTATAGGAAGGTCCCTTTATAGAAGTAGTCTTATACTATCTAGAATAAATAATATAGGGCTATTAAGTAAGATTCGTCTTATCTAAGATAGGTTTTAGCTATAAAGGCTTTCTATAGGTAGCCTACTATTAGGGCGCCCTTTAATAGGCGCGTCTTCTCTTCTTATATTAGTCCTAAGATCTACGTATAGTATAGGATAGTCTAATAGAGATAGCCTATTAAACTAAGGTAGTATTTAAGCTATCTAAGTATAGCTAGAAACTAAGTATAAATATAGAGGAAGAGCTCTATTAGTATAAAGATAATTAGTTTAGATTTGTAGCAGATATAGAAGAGTATAGTCTAGTAGTAGTAGGAGCTAGAATATAACTATTAGAGAAGATACCTATCCTAAAGATATACAAGTAGGTAGTCTCTAATAAGAAGTAGAGACACCTATAGCTAGAGGCTATATAGGTAGAAATTACTACGTTAGAAGGTAATCTAACTTATAAGGCTATAGTCGTACTAGTAGGAGCTAATCTAATTGCGTCTAAATAGGTTTTAAATATAAAATATAATACTAATAGATTATTTAATAAGTTTAAGGCTCGACTAGTCGCTAGAGGATTTAGCTAGGTACTTAGAGTTAACTTTAAAGATATATTTGCTCTAATAATTAGATAAAATACTATCCGCCTCTTTATAGCTATAGTAAGTTTAAACAACTAGGAAGCATACTAGGTCGATATTAATAATACTTTTATAGAATTAGTCTTTAAGGAGGTTATTCTAATATATATACTACCTAGTATTAGAGTTAACCTAGGCGAGGTACTTAAGCTAGAGAAGAGCTTATATAGTCTAAAGTAAGTAGCCCGAGACTAGTATTAACTCTATAAAGAAAAGATCGAAAAGATTAGTTTTACTTAGAGTAGAGTAGACTCCTACTTATTTATATATTCTATCTAGAAACTAATAATACTAGTATACGTAGATAATATTATAATAGAAGTAGAAAGTATAGCCGACGTAGACTAGTTTAAAAGAAAGTTTGCGATATTCTTTAAGATTAAGGACTTAGGCGAAGCAACCTACCTACTAAATATTAAGATTATTAGAGACTAGAAAGTTAGTACCTTATACCTAGACTAGATATACTATATCGAGAAGATACTAGATAAGCTTATAATATTAGTAGAGAGCGCCTACCTAACCTAATTACTTCTAGATAGCTATAATATAATTAGACTATTAGGACCTAATAACGTTAGAGTTAATAGGAGGAAGTACTAGGAAGCTATTAGTAGCTAGATATATATAGGCGTTCTAACTAGGCCTAATATTATATTTATACTTAGAAGGCTAAGCTAGTATATATTAGACCTAGCTAAGTACTACTAGTAGGCTCTAAAGAAGCTTAGAAGGTATATACGCTTATAAAAAGACCTAGGAATCGTATATAACGCGAAGGTTTAAGATATACTTATAGGGTACTCTAACTTAGACTATATAATAGATAAGTCGGACTATATCTTAGTACTAGAGAATATATTTACGCTTACTAAAGGACTAGTATTATAGGCTAGTAAAAAGCAAAAGTTAGTAGTAGGCTCGATAATAGAGGTAGAGTATATAGTAATAGTAAGATATATAAAATAGTTGTAGTTCCTCTACTAGATCCTTCGAGATATAAAGATATAAAGGTATATTAGTTAGAGCCTATAGATTAGAAAGAAGATAAAGTTCGCTATAGGCTTACTAATAGTATAGCTACAAAGAGATAATTAAATAGTAATTACTCTAGTAAAGGATATATATACTAATAAGAGGTTAAAGTATATTAATATAGCCTACTTAAGAATGTATGCGATAGGCTATCGATATAGAAGTATATAGTAGCGTATAGAGCCTCGGTCTCTAATAATAGAGCAAGGTTAGAAACTAATTACTACCTTCGTTTAGTTACAAAGCGAAGCGTATAATATACGTATACGTATGTTATATATAGCTTAGCTTACTAGCCTAGCTATCTAAGCCTATAGCTCGACTATCTAGTATTATTTGCCCCCTTCTCTTATAAGGGTCGTCTCGATACTTGGACTACTCTCTACTTACGTAGAGTAAGCGTTAGCCCTTTATAGTCTACTTTATAAGTAGCTTGTCCCTTTTACAAACCTCCCTCTATACTAGAGTAGTACTATAAATTATGTCTTAGTTATAATCCGCGTAATATAACTTCTTTGTTATTATTACGCGACGCGTACTATAAATATACTCGACGCCTCTAATTAGTCCTAGCGTAAGTTACCTATAATAATAGAGAGCTTCTACCTATAGAAAGCTCCTATAGTAGGAATAACGCGTAGGTATAAAGTTTACTCTACGTACGCTACCTTCCTAACTTTTTCCTTTTATATTAAATTATTAGTAATACCTCCTAAGGATTCTAAGCGCGCTACTAGCGCTCTACTAGCTACTTCTAGTATACTTATATACGCCCCGCCTACTCCTAATACGCCTTCTAGCCGCTATACTTATAGCGAGGAGCCTCTTATCGATAACTATAAGCGTTACGCCTAATATATCGGCCTTAAGCGTAAGTGTTACCTACTCTAAATATACGAGACGCGTAGCTAACCCTATTCTAGAGTATAAGTAGTATAATACGTATTTTAAGTTAGAATAGTAGTAGCGTTATAACTAGTATATATATTTATACGTCCTAAGTATATACTTCTCTAGCTTAGCGTAACTACTAATTAAGCTTATAGCTATAGTAAGAATAACTATACCTATATTCTAATAAACTAGGCTATAGTAGTAGAGTATAATATTATGCTCTACGCCTACGCTAAAGCTAAGCGTATTAGGCGCGACGCTAATACTTTAGAGGCTAACTATAAGGCCGCCTAGTAAGCGTTCCTAGATACTACTACAAACTAGCGTAAGCTACTTAAGGTATGTCCCTTACCTACTTATTATATACTATAGGTATAACCTTTAGATACTAACTATCTATAGAGGCTATAGCATTACTATAACTCTATCCCTTAGCGCTATCCTACTATTATAGCTAAGAGTAAGCGCGCTACTAGCGCCGCGTAAGTAGGTAGTAATACCTAAGCTATCGCTACTATAGTATAGAATACCTAGGCCCTAGTTAGCCTCTTCGAGCTTAGTCGCGCTATAAGTCTTTAGGCCTATTACTTACTTATTATGTACTAACTTCCTACTAGTTCCTTAAGGCCTACGTACCTACTACTAACCTTAGTTGTACTAATACTACTATAAGTAGGCTCTAGGCCTACTCTAATAATAAGATAGAAGTAAGTTTATTCTACGAGTATTCCTTACTAGATTAGCGTATACTAATCTCTTACTAGGAGCGTAAGGGCCTTATAGGCCTTCTAGGTCCTAAGGAGGATAATAAGATAGAGAGAGTAGAGAGTAATAAAGAGTAGCCCTATTCTAGGTACCCTTAGAGAATAAGTAGCTCTAGCTATAAGTATACTTAGCTCCTACGCCCTACCTAGGGCTATAGTATAGGTAGCCTATAATATAGTTTTCTCTCTAGGCTTACTTCTTCTATTTCCCTTTACTTAAGCTCCTCTTACTCTTCTCTTACGCTAAGTATACTTCGATTAGGTTCTTTAAACCCTTATAGTCTACTTTATTAACCTAGAAGTTATAGTCTTCTAGCTACTCCTTCTACTATACTAGATACTAGCGTATACTACTATATACCCTAGTACTCCTAATAGCCTTAACCTTATACTCGCTATCCTCTTTAGTAAGAGGTATAGGATAGGTAGGCTCCTTAGCTACTTAGCTATTCTATAGCTCTAATAGCGAGATATAGAAGATATTATAGATCTAGTACTAGGTAGGTAGTACTAAGTAATAAGCCTAATTACTAATTATATCGAGTACCTAGAAAGGTCTAATAAACTAGGCTGCTATTTTCTTCTTAGATACTATCAGTTCTAAGTTCTTAGTCGATAGTAGTACTATATTACCTATAGAGTATACTTAGCGCTTATACTACGCGTCGTAGTACTCTACTCGCTAGTTTACTATCTGTTACTAATTCTCTTTTAGCTTCTTAGTTATATTACGTAGCTCCTACGTACGCTCTATAGTAGCTAGTACCCTCCTCTTAGTAGACTTGTCCTAAGGCGCTAGTATTAGGGAAGGTTAGAAACCTAGTACTACCTAGAAAGGTAATATACTAGTAGTAGTATTATTATATATATTACTTATATACTTAGCCTATAGTAATAGCTCTACCTAGTTATTCTACTTATTATTATAGTAATACTAGAGGTACTATTCTAGGGTCTGATTTGCCCGCTCTATTTAGCTATCTATTTATAGGTAAAACGCTATACTAAGCTTATACTTTAGCTACGCCTTATATACGAAGTCGCTCTAGTACTAGCTAGTAAAAACGCTACTCTAATCTAAGAGTATACCTTTAAGCATACTAAAATAGTATACAACCTTGCGTATTAGAATATTTGCTAGCTCTACGCTAGTATATATCTTATTAGTTAGAACGAAGATTACTATTTTAGAGAACCTATCGATAATTACTAGGATGTTGAACTAAGATCCTCTCTCTACTAGGTAATAGATTTACGCGTACGGAAGTAGCTATAGGAGGAATATATTATGTTAGGAAAGGATTATACATCTTTATACGAATAGAAAAAATTAGTCAAAACTTCTTACTTTTAAGAAGAGGAATCGTCTCTTCTCTCTCCCCCTTAAATACTCCTCCTTCTAGGACTAAGCTTATAGGGCCTTAGTTAGAGGACTAGTAAGTTATAATCTAGTATAACTCTTCTTATTCTAACTTAAGTAGGAAGGCATAAGACTGCCCTTTACTTTTTTAACACTCCTACTTAGGCATATGCCGTCTATAGCTCCTACTAACCCCGAGCAACTCCTACTAGCTTCTAATCCCTAGTCTAGAGTCCTCTAGAGGTAACGTGCCCCTTTATCCTTATAAGAGAGGGTAGTAAGTCAGAATGTGTTTGTCTTCTCTTTATCTTTATAATAGAGAATTATGAATTAGAGTATGTTTACCTCTAACATATAAATAAAGTCGTAAGCTAGAGCATGCTTACTCTTTATATATACTAGTTTGTTTATTCGTCTAGCTTATATAAATGCCTTGTCTTTATAGGTAGGTCCGACTCTATATAAAGTCGTCTATCCTCCCTCTCTTCCTTAATATACTTCTTTAGTT
>JABBMZ010000172.1:0-41435 GCA_013403795.1 Teratosphaeria pseudoeucalypti | reverse complement strand
ACTAGAGAGATTAATTCGTCCTAAGTCTTTAGCGCTTAATAGTAGACTATAATAGCCTCGCCTAGGGTATCCTATAGCTTTATAAGTAAGTATTATATATATTATATAGGCGTATAGAGTTCTATTTGTTCCTCTAGCGTAGCTAAGTATATAGTAAAGGATAAGGCACTCTACTTTTTGCTCTACTTAGCGCTCTTATACTATTAGGCGATAGTAAGCCCGCAATTAGTAGGATCCTCGACTACGTCTACTATCTCCTAGCAAAATATCTCCTAGGTATAGTCTAGCGCTAGGTTCGAGACCTTATACCTATTATACTAGGTCTCTAAGGTATCTCCTTTAAGGAATATACTCGCGTATATAATCTACGCGTACGTATTACTATAGGCCTAGCCTAATAATACGAACATCTTCTTTAAATAGCGGATAAAGGTTCTTACTTCCTTTAGCGTCTTACTATAGAACCTCGATAGAGGTTCGAGGTATAGGCTACCTAAGCTACGCGTAGGTATAGTAGGCGAGTTAGCTAACTACTTAGATAATATAGTCGCTACTTCTATAGCCTAGAAACCTACTACCTATAGGCGCTTATAACGCGCTATGTCTACTTAGAGGTTATAGAGGCGTTACTCCTTATCTAGTGCCGCCTACTCTTACTCGAGACGAGCTATCTTATTGTCGACTATCTCCCCTACTTCGAGCTAGTCGCCTCTAGCCTCTATATTGCGTTAGCGCTACGTATAAGTAGGTATAGAGCCCGCTTAGCTAGGAGGGGGGATACTAGTTATTATAAGTACTCTATAGGCTATAACTAGGGTAGAGTAATTAGAATTAAGAACATATATAATAGGCTATTAATATAAAGGTATATAGTAGCGTATAGAGCCTTAGTCTCTAATAATAGAGTAAGGTTAGAAACTAATTACTACCTTCGTTTAGTTACGAAGCGAAGTATATAATATACGTATACGTATATTATATGCGGCTTAGCTTACTAGCCTGGCTATCTAAGCCTATAGCTCGACTATCTAGTATTAATACTTTTAACTACGTCTAGTTAGTTACTAGGCGCTTTTATAACTTATCTATACCTAAGGAGCTACTCTAATTAGTCCTTCGATTAGCTCTAGTCTTCCTCTATAGAGTAGTAGCGGCCTCTAGTCTACCTTTAATTAATAAGTAGATTAAGCATACTCTTCTAATAATTTCGACTCCTAGCTATAGATAAAACCTAGGCTTATAACCTGTTATTTTAAGTTCCTACACTTAAAAGAGGTAATAGATTTATATAATAGAAGTAGCTATAGGAGGAATATATTATTAGGTATATATTAGAAGGTAAATAAACGTGTTAGGTTAGAGAAGAGAAGAAGGAATCTTCTCTCCTCTCTCCCTTAGAAATACTCCTACTAAGGCTAAGCTTATAGGGCCTAGTTAGAGTACTCCTAAGTTATAAACTAGTATAACTCTCTCTACTCTAACTTAACATTCCTAGTATGCGACTGCCTATTACTTTTTAATACCCTCGAGTATATTATAGAACTATAGAGCGCTACTAGTATAACTTATAATATTCGAGCTTAGAGAGGTTTCTTAGTTTATAGTTTATATTAGTATTAGTATTAGTATTAGTATTAGTATTAGTAGTACTAATAGCTAATTCCTTAGTGTAAGACCTATTATAACTACTATTTAAGATATTTAGTACTTATTAAAGTATCCTATATTATAGATAGACTCTTATATCTACTATTTAGTTATAAGGCTATCTTATTCTTTAGATAGACTAGCCTACTAGGTATATCTACTAACTAGACACTTCCTAGTAGCCCTCGATAAAGAGCTAGTAGTAGTAGCTATTAATAGACTAGTAGCTTAATTAAGGTTTAAGCTATTACGTATAGCTTAAGCTAAATTATTACTATCTTAGTTATATTCTATCTACTTGCCTATTATTAGGAATTAGGCTTAGTACCTTTTAAAAAACCTTAATATTACTATTAGTAATAATAGGACATTTCTTTAGAAGTCGATTAGTGCTAGTCTTATAGTCTTAGCTACTAGATATAAATACTAAGGGTATAGAACGTGTTAATTATAGGTCTATGTACATCAGACGATTTTTACTGTGTGTTGCTTAGTAGGCGCTAACCCTATTAGTCAAGGATATCACACCAGGGCGCCGGGTCAGCCATCGTGACCTGGGCTGCATAGTCGCGACTACCCAATTACCTACTATTCCTTCTATACATCAGTATGGCTATTTGAGCTTTGTGCTCACGAGCATAATATTCTCGCCTTACATTCTCTGTCCTGAATCCATGAACGGCCATTACCAAGCCACCAGCATCGTTAGACGCATTGACTGAGTGCATGTGCTCAATATGGCGTCCGAAAACCGGGTCAAGTACAGGACAGAGATCCAGCAGGTGAGTGGTATCGACTCGTGATCAGCGTCACGTTGCGGTGCGGGAGACAGTATGCTAGGCCTGCTGGGTGAGCGGATATGTATGATCGCGACTCAGCTCCCCCCTAGAGGTCTGCTCATCAATCTTGCCCAGTACTGGTCCGAAGCCTCATCGCAAAATGCCAGGATGGCCTAGGTGTCCTAGAAATACCATGTCCGCAACGTCTCGGGGATGAACCGTTGGAGATAGCATCAGACGGCATCTAAGATGGATGTCCGGCCGCATTACCGACATGGAGGGATTAGTCCCGCCGAGCAGCAGCATGGTCATTGCTGGAAATGGCGCCCATGCTCAATCTCCTTGCCCGGATCGGGACCGTCAGTCTGATCACACAGGGTCTCACTGACATTGAGTCCTAGATGATGTTCGTTAGTGGCGAAACTGGAGATGTGTCACCTGAAACAACAAGCATGATAGAAGGCATTGTCCAACAACAAGTAGTCGAGATGGTATGCAGAGCCTCGTCCCATTATTTGGGACTACATCGCTGACACCGCATAGCTTCGACGGGCAACAGAATTAGCCAATAGGCGAGGGGTCCGCACAATCAGCACTGAGGATCTAATATTCTTAATCCGCCACGACAAAGCCAAGGTGTCCCGCCTACGGACATTTCTGTCATGGAAAGACGTCCGTAAATCCGCCAAAGACTCCGACGAGAAAGGAGGCGGTGGCGCCGATGCAGGCGCCGTCGACGAATTCGACCTCGCGGCTAATGATCCGACTCTCGGTACCGGACCAAGCGTGGGCACGCGCAACAGCAAAAACAAGAAAGCCAAAGTTGGTCTCCCCTGGGACGTCTCAAGCTTCTATAGCGAGCAAGTCCCCGAACGCGAGGACGAAGAAGACGAGGAGGAGGAGGAAATGAACGCAGCCACCCTCCAACGCCTGAAACAAGCAGACGAGCGCACCAAAGGCATGAACGCAGAAGAATACCTCCACTTCTCCGAATGCCGCCAAGCATCCTTCACCTTCCGCAAAGGTAAGCGCTTTCGCGAATGGGCCGGCTTCGGCGTCGTCACAGACTCTAAACCCAACGATGACATCGTCGATATCCTTGGCTTCCTGACCTACGAGATTGTGACGCTCCTCACAGAAGAGGCACTTAAGGTCAAAGCAGCGGAGGACGCGTTGTTGAGGGAGAGTGGTGGGGATGAAGAGAAGAGGGGAAAGAAGCGGCGGAGGGAGCCGGGTCTGTTTGATCCGCCGGAGGAGGCACGCACGCCTGTGGGATCGAAGCATATTCAGGAGGCATATAGGCGGTTGCAGAAGCCGGAGTTGAAGAGCAGGTATTTGAATCAGGTGCCGAAGGGGAATTGGCAGAGGCCGTTGAAGTTGATCTGAGGGATGGTTTGGCCCATTGTGATTAGGCACTTAGCAAGGTGTTATGGGGGATCTGATAACGATGTGGAAAGGAGGCACTGCGCGGAATGTTCTGTCCGCTTTGATCGGATATAAACGGAAGATGGCGCCTCACTTTACCTGCTCCATTTTATGCTCAGGTATCGAGTGTTAAATAGCCAGTCATAATGGAGCAGCTGATGAGGCAGCGCCAATCGCAGTCACGAACAATCAGCTGGCGATATGTCGAGAAGCGTACAGGTATGGTCCATCGTCAAGCCCCAAGCATGCACGATGACGTAAGCTCTTATAGCACCTCGACTCCCACAAAGCACCCCACGCTGAGAGATCGTCCCTTCATGTTGTTCACTCACCAACACCTTGCTGCAGACCAGCAGATAAACCCTTGAGGAAGACCACCAAGACCCCGCCCAACCTTTCACCTACTGGCACTTCCAGGTTGAGATCTACCACAGCGAAGCAGTGACTCCAGATGGCCACGAAATCCGAGACCCCTGGTTGACACCCCACGGCGAGCAACAATGTGCGGAACGGTGTGCGGCATTCACGCGGTACTTAGCCCCCTCGTCGCAGGCATCTTTATCTGTGATCAGACACCTCACTAACCAACCCTTTCTTGTTGGATAGGCATGACAAGGTACACTCACCCCGATTCTGACCTCTCTATCCCACAACTGGCCCCAAGCTTATACTCTTCTGTCGTAGATCGACCTCCTCCTCGCCTCGCCCCTGCGGCGAGCCCTGCAAACCTGTCTCCTCACCTTCACGCCATCCGTGAACACCAAAGGAATGAAAGTCCTCGCGCTGCCCATAGCCGAAGAAGCCTCGGACGCGCCCTGCGACACAGGCAGCGACATCGAAATCCTGCGCAAAGAATTCCCCGAGAAAGTCGACTTTGAGTACGTGAAGTCCGGGTGGTACCTGCATGAGGGCGAGTACGCTACCGATCCCAAAGCGCTGAATGCGAGGGCCGCGAAGTTGAGGAGGTTGATTCGTGGGAGGCCTGAGAAAGAAATCGCCTTGGTGACGCACGGGGTTTTCGCGCATTTTTTGACGGGAGATGTGGATGAGGAGGGAAAGCAGACGACGCCGTGGTGGGGGGAGACGGAGTTGAGGACGTTTCGGTTCGTGGATGATGAGGAGGCGGCGATGATTGAGGAGGTCGAGGAGTCGGGGGCGAGGAGAGGGGGTAAGGGGCATGAGCTTATTGTGAACAATCCCAGGTTGCGGTAGTTGATGTGCTTGCTCGATGAAGTGTTCGATCCGCAAGTACGACTCCCTGGCAACCGCCTTCTTTCTGAGTCCCAGGGTTGTCGTAGTGGCGCAATTCCGAGGAAATGATTCCTGTCGTAATTTGAAAAGCTCTCTACGGGTCGCACAAGCAGGGCGCCACGATCGATGCTTTCCCCCAGCTCCCCTCCTCACCCATCCTCCATCCCCAAATCATCATTCGGCTCCCTCGGCTCCTGAACCTCATGGAACTGAATCGCTTCATCGATATAGCTTAACACCGCACCCACACTGTCCTCGTCCTGCGCGTCCAGCTTCAAGAATGACACCAGACTAAAATCATCAATCAACTGCCCAACCGCGCGATTCAGCCTCGCAAAAGCATCCCCACTCATCACACTCCTCTTGTCCCCAACATGCTCCACCCCATCCACCCCGTCCCTCCACTCATACACCAGCCCACTCTCGGGCGCATCCTGCAACAACCCCATATCCGGCTCGACAAACTTCTTCAACTCCCTCCTCGCGACCTGGCCCTTGACCAGATCCATCTTGCTCAAGATATTCACATGCGGCAGCTCCAGCATCAGCATCGACGACATGGCGCTCAGCGTGCCGGAGAAAAACTTGGGGCGATCGACAATAAACGTGCTCTCCAGTAGATACGCCGCGCAAAGACTGATATTCAGACTCCCCCTCGTCAACGCCTTGACCAGATTCGGCACAATAGGGACATGCGTGTACAGCTCGATCTGGCCGGGCATATCAATGACGATCAGGTACTCCTCGGAGACGTCCTCGAGCGGATCGGTCAGGAAATCCATGTTCTCGAGCAAGAACTCGAAGCAGTAGATCAAGCCGCCGTTGGGGCCGAGGTGCAGCTCCTCCATGACGTCTTCGAGGGTGATGAGGTCGCGAATGTCGGCGTCGGGTTCGTAGACGAAGGCGTCGGCGGCCGGGTCGAGGTTGATGTAGAAGCAGGAGCGCTTGTTGGCCTGCAGGTGGGCGATGAGGGCGGAGCAGAAGGTCGTTTTGCCCGCGCCGGCCGGGCCCATGATGATGGCGCCGTAGCGGGAGCCCATGGCGGTGAGCGTTGAGGGAGGGCGACGGCCGGGTGGGGGAAAGAAGGTGGGGTGGTCAGGTCATGTATGCTCAACCGCAAATGGAGGAAGGTGCGACGCTGGAAAGTTTTGAGCTCCGACACAGCTGGGAGGCGGCGGTCCGTGCCGGCCGCATGTGAAAGTTGACGCAACACGGAGTTAAGTAGCATCACCGACTTGATACTCGAGCTACCGACCTTTATGAGCATCACACATGAGTCGATTAGTCAACCGTCTGCTTGATGCCCCATTGATATCGATGTCTTCAATCCGAATGATGACAAGAAGGCTCTGTTCCAGTATTCAATTGCCTGGTCAAGTGGAACTGGGTCACAAAAACTGTCGCCATGCCCTGCATTCAATAAAAAAAACATCAATGTCATAGCGCCGTGCTGAGCGCTGGAAGCACGCCCATGTAGCCCTCGGGGAGCGATACCTGCTTTTCATCATCAGGCAGCCGCCCTTCCATGCCCATAATCCTTCATGATGTTATATGTACAGAGATCAATCATCATACTCCCAGGACCGCCGGGACCGCCGCCCTTTCGGCAAAACAATCCAGAGCAGGCGGTTGCTGTACGCCCGCAGTCGCATCGATATTGCGCAACGCCGGATCCGTGCTGCCCCATAAGATCGAGTTCAAAACAGAGTACGGCGAATGCTCGTTGCCTTCATGGTCGTCCGAGTTGGCCGGGGTCACAATCTGCGTGTGATCGACCTGCGGCAAGCCCTCCTCTGATACGGCCGTGCCATCCGCTAGAATGTTCGTCTCGTCGCCAAAGCTCGACGGGCGCAGTTCCTGGATCTTCAGTTTGCGCAAAGCATTGATGCCACGGTGCACTGGCGCAGTAATCTCCGCCGGATCGATCGAATTCGTAATATCAGCCATGACGGCGATGAAGCGCCCAATGAGCCGCCGAGCACGGTCGTTGCGGAGATGCTCGCCCAAGATGCCGAGCAGTAGTGCGGAGCCTAGCGCCCTATGCATGGACGCCCACGACTGTCTGGCATACGAGGTAATGTTGTTAAGTCCGAGATACGACTCTACCGTGTTGGCCAGATTGTCGATGCAGGACTGCTTGAAGCTCTTGAGCAACTCCATATTCGACGTGCCTGGACTGATGGCGGGACGATACAACTCAGAAAGCGTGTAGGAGGTATGGAGATATAGTGCCCAGTGCTCGAGCGTCTCCCTGGTCGTCGTGCATTTGCGCGAGTCCCTGAGGTATTCGGCGCATTCCCGCATGATCTGTGATATCGCATCTCGCCGCTCAATTATCTGTTGGTGGCGTTCTCGCGGATTGAATGTAGATGCTCGATCGCGTACAATGTCGAGCATGCATTTGCATAAACGATACATGGTCGCGTGATAGGGGCCAATGGCCGCATAATGCTGAGGCGGCGGCATCGTCGCGGTATCAAAAGATGCAGTTGTGCTTGCTCGATCATAAGTGATTGACAGTAAAGAGTCCTGCCAGAGGATGGCCCACCATATCCTGGCTCGTGGGACCACATGCTCCATCGGTATGTGAGGCGGACAGCTCCTGTGCAGTCCAAGTCCCTCGGCAAGCCTAATGGTAAGACCCAGCAGGCACCACGTCGTTCCAGCATTCATGTTGTTCATCATGACGTTGCCCATCACACAAAGAGATTGAATGCTCTCGAGAGTGGGTTGCGATAGGAAATTAGTGAATCGCAGACACTCGAAGCTGCAACAGACTGCGAGCAGTGTCAGCATCTACCGATTCGCTTTTTACGGGAGGAAAGCATACTGTACACCTGAGACGTCAGCTCTCGCTCTTTGCGTGGCATTTGACTGCACTGTGCACCGCTTGCCAAGCATGCGAAGAGCATGCCTAACCACTGATAAGACTGCCCAAAAATGGACTGCTCGCTCAGTCCCTCCGAACTTCCTGCCGCAGCCGTTCGATTAACAACGAAGCTCGTGACTTCCTGTTCGAATCGCTCAGGATCGGCGATGCCAGGATAGATCACCCAGCCCAGGTCTCGATAGCAGCGCCACAAATGCATGAGCTGTGCGTCGCGCGGTAAGGCTTTTGCTAGTTCTTGAGCGCGTGTCAAAGATCCGTGTGGCAGGCCCCAAAGGTCGACGAACGGATAGGTTGCTGACTCATTATCCAGGCCAAACAGTGGCAGGACGGACTTGCCCAGGAACTCTTGCAACTGCTGCTTTTCCTGATCGCTATAGCCTTGACCCTGTCCTAGACTGTACAACATCGCAGGTATCGATCCAGCGCCAAAATGGACTATCTCACCAGTGTCGTTCCGTGTGTGGATGCCGTGAACGTCGTAGTGGCTAGGTCGCTGTGGCAAAGTATCAAGATACTCCGGTCCAGGCTGTATAGGTGGCGCTATTGGCCCGCGATAATGGTGAACAGGCTCGACTTCGTGTCTATGGCCGTTCGGCTGATGACTGTACGAGCTCTGATCATAAGAACTGCTTCTGCCCAGCTCACGCCTAAGCTCTGCGATGGAGTTCTCCAGGCCATTGAGCTTGTTGCATAGCATGTCGAACTCCGCGCGACCGAGAGTGATCATGCCGGTTATAGCGCTACCTTCCTCGACTTTCAAGATTGGATGCCCTTGATCGCCTTGCTGACGCTTGTTTGGTGGGTGATACGAGCAAAGTTCTGGATGGTCACGGTCCCGACATGTTTGGCAAGGTCGACTGAGATCGCATCTGCTGCCCTTTAGCTCACGAATCCCTTGTCACTGCACTAAAGCAACGACGACCTACTTGACCTTGCGCTGGCGACATGGATAGCAAGCCTTGTGCTCTCTCGCCTTTCGCTTCTTTCGCAAGAACTCGTCCACGTCCGACTGTGGCGGCATCTGCGGCTCGACATATATCGCCGGCGGACAAGGAGCCATACCAGTAATCTGCGGATCCATTACAGGCTCCATAGAGGCACAAGTGCGCGCTGGAAGGAGTAGACAGTCAGCGTTGCAGACTCGATATGGTCGATAGCAAAGCAGAGTGTCGCGGACTGGCGGCCGTTTTGCAGATCGCTCTCTTCAGTGACGGCAGGCGGCGCCATCCAGCATGGATCTCCCGGTATTAGCAACGACTTACTAGGTACTCAGGCCTTGAATACTTGGCAATCTCCTCGAGCGGTAGATTATGAGCAATCTACCGGTGTTAGGAATTATCTATTATTAGTAGTTCTGCAGTCTTCTCGTACGTGCCAGTGTAGCTCTTAATTAGCGTCTTAGCTTATATAATAACCTCAGGTCGTCGAACTCTACGTATTATTAGTATTAATACTATATCAAACTATTATTATTAATATAGCTCCTTAGTAAGGTAGTAGTCGCTCTTAGATATTTACTAACTCGGTCCTTAAAAGATATCTCGACAAATAGATTATATAGTAACTAGCTTAGTCTAATATTACTAGTAGCTTTAAGATTATAGCTAAACTTAGTAAGCGCCTATATATTAAGATTAGTAGCAAGTAGCTAGAAACTAAGCCTAGTAATCTTATAAGAGCTACTTAGTTCGATACTAGTAAGTATCTATAGGAGTAAGAATAGTAGCAAAGGAATAATTAATAGGTAGAGTAACTATACGTCTATCTATATAGTAATTAATAGAAATTAAGAGAAGCTAAGGTATTATATAGCTCGGGTTTATATAGAGGCTAGCCTCCTAACTTTAGGTACGCCTAATTATTAGCTCTACTTTATAATTGCTCTCTTTTTAGCCTATACTCCTAAAGGCCTATAGAAGGTATTATTAGAAGTAGCGTATATACTTACGCCCTTTAATATACTAGTAGGTATTTAGTTAGTAGGTAGTTCTAGGTATTTTATACTAGCGTATATACTATACTTTAGTTATATTTACTTTATATCTACTATTATTATAACTTACCTCTATCTCTTATTCTTATATAGTATTACTCTAGGAGTTTATCTATATCCTTAAAGTCTTCTAGTCTATACTAACTATTCTATTAGTCTAAGTACCTCTTCTACCTAAATAGGTACTATATTTTATTCTTACGCGTACGCTTATCTATAATCTTCTTAACTTCCTATACTTCTTCGCCGCTTAGTAGGAGCTTTAGAAGCTCTAAGTTAGGATTAGCTTCGCTATTATAGTAATTATACGCCTTTAGTAGAGATATATAAAATATATTATTAATATAATACTTAGCTAGTAGCTATAGGTAATATATCTACGCTCTAACTACTTCTTATATATAGAAAGGTCTAATATAATTTAGCTCTACCTTCTAATTAGAGGATTAGAAGTAGAGGTTCTAGGTGCTTAATAGAACCTACTATCCTTTTTAGAAGGAGAATAAGGTATAGTATTAATTATAGTAGCGCTACTAGTACTTAAGTACTTACGTGTATTTAATATATACTATATATAATCTTTTGCTACTAGTACCCCTCCTTCTAGATATATATCCTTAGGTATAGAAGAAATAGTAAGGTAGAATCTCTATAAGATAAAGAAAGGTAATTCGCTAGTACTACTATATCTACTATTATTATATACAAACTTAGCTATTAGTAATAAGGTAAGCTAATCTAATATATTTTCTACGTAGTAGTCTTATAGGTAATATTTAAGCGTTGAATTTCGTCTCTTAGTTTAGCTATTAGTCTATAGGTAGCATATAGTACTAGGCTATCTTTTAATTTAGAGCTAGAAGTATACTTTATACTAAAATACTAATATAAAGGTTAGGCCTCTATTACTAATAATATCTTTAGGTACTCTCTAGTATAAGTAGTATATATACTTTATAAAGTAGTTAGCGAGATTAATAGCTATCTAGTTCTTATAAGCTAGTAAGTACTAAGCTAGCTTCGAGTAGTAGTTAACTATTATAAGAATTGTATTAAATATATAATACCTTTGTTTAGTAGGCGGCAGTCCTATAATAAAGTCTATAGTAAGTTCCTAAAATAGTCTCTCTAGTATAGGTAGGGAGCTAAGCTCGCTATATAGCAAATACCTAAGTACTAAACTACGCTAGTAAACTCTAAATATTTTTATATATTTTCTTATATTAACTTCGCTCTTTAGCTAAAAATAGAGTCTTAATAGAAGCTTATATATTCTTACTATACTAAAGTAGCTAGTTGTAGGATAGTCGTAACTCGACTAGATTAGTTCTTATCTAATACTTCCTTTTAGAAGAATATATATTCTTTTCTTTCGCTATAATAGGTCTTTCTTATCCTATATCTACTTAGACTATTTCCTACTATAACTTATATAGTCCTTATATAATAGTAATATAAGTTGCTATATTACAAATATATCTCTTTACTAAGCTAATCTTAGTATATCTGCCTATAATTCTATAGAATTAGATATAGTTTTGCTAAAAAGTACCTTTGCTTCTAAGTATAGTATATACTATATATATCTAGTAGCGCTAGTAGTAGAGTATAGCTCTAATACTAATCTGCTTCTATAACTATTATACGACTTTATAGCGACTAATAACCTCTTATTATACATAGCTTCTCTCGCGCTACTAGGTATAATAATACTAGCTATACCTATAAGAGTTAGCTTCGCTTTAAGCGTTAGTAGTAAGGTATTTAACTATTCGTTCTTAGTAAAATAATCTAGCCTCCTTAAAGGCCTATTAGTAATGTTCTTTATATCCTACTAGTAAAATATATTAAAATTAAACCTACTAAGGTAGATAGCCTATCTTACTTATTATAGGTTAAGCTTAGATACCTCGCGTATGCCTTATAGGTTATTATAGTTAGTATATACCTATACTATATACTAGGTACCTTCTAAGTAGTAGCGCTAGGTCTTAAAGATATATACTACTATAAGTAGCTTCTAATTATAGGTCTTCTAGTTACACTTAGCTTATTAAAGCTTCCTAGATATAAAAGCTACTAGGTATTACTAGTTATCCTTAAAGAGCTAAGAGAGAATAGCGCTAATAGCAAATTACGAGGTATCTATCTTAATATAGATAGTATGTACTAGATCGAAGTATTATAAGATAGGCGTACTTAAAAAGTATTTATAAAGCGTCTTAAATACCTAGTCTAGATATAGCCCTAGGTAGCTTTAAGCAGATTAGTTAAAGAGCTTATTATCTTCGCGTAGTATATAATAAACCTATAATAGAAGTTTATAAAGCTAAGAAATACCTATAGTTTTCTAACGTTAGTAAGCCTTAGCTATATTCTTATAGCTTCGACTATCTTTAGGTCTACTAAGATACTTTTAGTATCTATAACAAATCTTAGGAATTTAACCTTCTTCTATATAAAGCTATACTTCTTAAGGTTCGTATATAAGTTATTTTACTAGAGCCTCTTAAGTACCTTATATATAGCTTACTAGTAAACTTTGATATCTTTGCTATATATATAGATAAGGATGTTATTAAGATATACTACATATATAGTATCTAATAATCTAGCGAGAGTATAGTTAATATAAGCCTAAAAGATAGCTAGAATATTAGCTAGGCTAAAAGATATTATTAGATATTCGAAGTAGCTATATTTATAGTTAATAGTACGCATCCTTTAGATCTAGGGATATATAGTATTATACGCCTATTATATAATCTAGTATCTCTCTAATTAAGGATAGCGTATATCTATCCTTTATAGTAGTAGTATTTAGGCTCTAGTAGTCTATATAGAGCTATAGTATACTATCCTTCTTAGGTATAAAGAGGATATATACTAATAGGGCTATAACTATAGCGAATAAGTCTATTAGCTAAATTAGTCGTAATATACTCGCGTAAGATATATAGCTCCTTCTTAGACAAGTTATATAAGAGTCCGTATAGAGCTTCTCTCTCTTCTATAAGATTAATAGCATAATCGGACTACTTATAATAAGGTAGTATAGTAGCTTGCTTATTATCGAAGATATCTTAGTATATTTTTAGAGTATCTAGAAAGGTAATAATAGTATTATAATCTATATCTACGCTTAAAATACAAATAATATACCTTTCTAATTTGTACTATAGTACTTTAAGAAAGGCTACGCTATCTTCTTTATTTATTTCTTTGCTATCTATAAGCTCTATATTAGTAAGAGCTACTATCTCGAAGCAGAATATCTAGGTACCTAAATTAAGTACTACTCTATAGCGCTAAAGAGTATAGTTACTAAGGAGTAACTCTAGCTCTTCCTTAGCTACCTTATAAGCTATATAGTCTATTAAGCGCTCTACGCTAGAGTTATCCTTTAAGTATATATATAGCGTATATACTTTATATATTAGCTTCCTTTTATTACTAACCTATACTAGTATAAGTAAGTTACTAAGTATTACTTTAAGCCCTAGCTAAGCTACTATTATCTAGCTAATAACTATATAGGCTGCTCTAGAGTAAAGAGTAGCCTAGATCTAGAGCTCTATATTTTAAGTAGAATATATAATATAACTATAAGTTATAGTCTATAGTACTTTAAGTAGATAGCGCCTCGCTTTACCTACTATTAGTAGGGCGCCTTCTTATTTTTTAATACTTAGATATTACTAATAGGCGTCTTATTAGAATTAACTTAGTCTCTCCTCTCTAGGTAGTTTAGGGATATATAGCCTATCTTATAGTAGTTATAGTACTCGAGCTTTATATATAACTTCCTTCTAGTTATTATACGCTCTTACTTATAAGGTTAGTATAGCTAGTTATATATTAGTAGCGCTAGCTATCGCCCGCCTTATTATAGTATATACCTAGATTTATAGCTATATAAAGATTAGCTTAGTTACTAGTAGCTCGTACCTAGCTATTATAATTCTAATAGATTATGCTCTAAGATAGTCGCTAGTATAATAAGTTCTTCTCTTAACTTAGGTAAGTATCTAACTACGCTACTTATTACCTTCCTTAGTACTAGGAGTAGCTTCGAATAGAGCTTTAATACCTTATTCCCTTCTAACTCTTTCTTTATCTAGTCTTTAATAGTCTTAAGGTAAGTAGTAAAGGCGCGTATTATCTTAGTTAGGCGCTACTTAGCCTTCTTAAGCTATACTAAGGCTTCGAGACCTTAATTAATAGGATCGATTTACGTATTTAGGACTAATTCTTTATAGAACGCCTAGGTAATCTTATTGCCTATAATTATTATATAGTGATATATTACCTACTATATTTCCTATATATTATTCTTAAGATACTATATAGCCTAATTAATTAGATCTTTGTTAGTAAAGAAATAGTCTAGTATATTCTTCTTTCTAAACTTATAGTTACGAATATAAGCGTAATATTAGCGTAGGTTCTAACTATTATAACGCGTTAGTAACTTTAGTTATAAATTATACTTCTTCTATAGTTTATTTAAAGAGTCGCTACTATTCCTCCTATATCTTATACTTGATTCTATTATTATAGTACTTAGCGTCTATATACTCTCTTCTTCCGCTATATTCTAGTTTTCTAGAAGTATAATCTCCGCTTCGAGGCATTCTAGCTATCTTTACTATATAAGAGTATTATAATAGACTTATATAAGTAAGATATACTTCTTTATTAGTATATCTACGCCTTACATATTTACGTCTACGTCGTTTAGTAGAACTACTATTACTAGCACGCTATCTACTATTATATTCCTAAGGCTACTTACTCTAAGAGTAAGATTAATTATACTATAAGAGCTACTTAGTTCGATACTAGTAAGTATCTATAGGAGTAAGAATAGTAGCGAGGGAATAATTAATAGGTAGGATAACTATATGTCTATCTAAATAGTAATTAATAGGAAGTAAGAGAAGCTAAGCTACTACGTAGCTTAGTTGTATATAGAGGCTAGCCTCCTAACTTTAGGTACGCCTAATTGCTAACTCCGCCTTATAAATCTAAAGAAGAAGTAGAAGAGCTAGTATATATACCTTTAGTATATTAGTAGTTAGAATAGCGATCTACTAAGAAGCTTACTAGGTATTAAAAGAGAGTACTTCTATAGCTATAAGGACTATAGGCTCTTTAATAATAAACGTAAGCCTACTTATTCTAATAAGCTAAGAGACCTTTTTAGTAATATTACTACTAGCGAGCACTCTTTTAATATTAATAGATATAGGGCTTTAACTATAAGTAATAGATTAGATAGTAATAGCGAAGATATAGACCCTAGTAATAATTATAGCTATTGCTCTAGTAGTATAAGTAGTAGTAGTATAGACTTAGAAGATCTTTTAGAGTATTAGCGACTACGCCGTCGTTATAATATATTTATAAGAGGAGGACGTTAGTATAGATCTTATAGATACTATAGTTATAAAAGATCTAGTATAACTCCTTTAAGTCGCTCTTATTTGCGCTTTATAAGTTATAATACCTTAGTAGTAGTTAGCGCTATTAAGAAGCTACGAAGGTTAAAGAAGGACTATTAAGAGACCTCTTTTACTTAAGTAACATAGCGGCTAGAGAGTCTTAATAAGGTTATAGCTTTGTTATATAATAAACGTGTCGAGCTTATAGAGTCCTTAGAGTAAATATATACTAAGCTTATTCTTAGTATAACTAGTAATAATAATCTTACTATATAGGCTATTTATTAACTACAAAGAGTATTTCTATAACTACTAGAGTCTTAAGACTATACTAATACGCTATTATAGTCTTACTAGTAGTCTATTACGCTACTAGCTCCTCCTACTTTATATCTAGTACCTTAGACTCTAGCTCTAGCTCCTTCTTAGGCTCTTTCTTATTATTTATAGACTCTATTCTATCTATATAGCGATTATCTAATCTAGTATTTATATAGTATATAGTAGGAGGTAATATAATATTAAAGACTATAGCAAAAGAGTTAGAAGAGTCTATTATATTATATATAAGAGTTAGAGGAGACTTATATATAGTATTATTAATAAAAAGTACAAAGTAGGTAGAAAGTTGAAATTTTAGTATGTTTTAGCTATATATAACCTAAACCCTACTCTCTATAAATATCTAATATATAGGTATATATATATAACTTCTCTTTTAATACGAATTAATACTATATTATTATATTACCTCTTCTAACTTATAGTAATTAAACCTACTATAATACTATCTTATATATTCTCGCTATATTATATTTATAATTATATTCTAACACTTTATAGTATAATTAGGAGCCTTACTATTAAGAATCTCGTTATTATTATTAAAGCTAGTATCTCGATCTTCTAGCTATAATATAAGCTCGTTCTTATCTAAAGGTTAGCTATATCAATTTATAAAGTTATAGACTATAGCTAGAGTAATAATAAACTAATAGGCGTCTTTTATTTTAAAGCTAATATTATTACTATCTTTTAAGACTCTCTACTAGATTTTCTAGATACTAATTAACTATTCGATATAGTTACAAAGATAAGCGTATCTAAGGTTAAAGAGCTCCTTCTTATTATATACCCTCTGTTAAAAAGTAATAGGTAGTCGCATGCTAGGAATGTTAAGTTAGAGTAGGGAGAGTTATACTCCTTTATAACTTAGGAGTACTCTAACTAAGCCCTACAAGCTTGGCCTTAGTAGGAGTATTTCTAGGGGAAAGAGAAGAGAAGATTCCTTCTTCTTTTCTCTAACCTAATACGTTTATTACTTTCTAATATATACCTAATAATATATTCCTCCTATAGCTACTTCTATTACGTAAATCTATTACCTAGTATTAAGTGTAGGATCTTAAAACAATAGGCTATAAGCCTAGGTTTTGCCTATAGCTATAAGTCGAAATTATTAGAAGAGTGTACTTAATCCACTTATTAATTAAAGGTAGACTAGAGGCCGCTACTACTCTATAGAGGAAGACTAGAGCTAATCGAAGGACTAATTAGAGTAGCTCCTTAGGTATAGATAAGTTATAAAAGCGCCTAGTAACTAACTAGACGTAGTTAAAAGTATACTTAATCTACTTATTAATTAAAGGTAGACTAGAGGCTACTACTACCCTATATAGGAAGACTAGAGCTAATCGAAGGACTAATTAGAGTAGCTCCTTAGGTATAGATAAGTTATAAAAGCGCCTAGCAACTAACTAGACATAGTAAAAAGTTAGTAGTAACCTTTTAAAACTATACTAGATTTCGATATAAAACTACTAATTTGTTGATCTTTTAGTTATTTATCTATTTGTTTATAATACCTTTTACTATAGATTCTACTAAGGATAGGAAGAAGGTCTCTACCCTTACTTAAGAGAACTACGAGCTCTAATTTAAGCAGGTAATACGACTGCTTATATTAAAGAGGGTCGTATAGCTACTAGACTAAAGGGCACCTCTCCTAGGAAGCCTAAGAACTATAATTCTAAATAGCGAAGTTCTAGTTGTTAGAGAGGCTAGCTTCCTGATCTTTATAGTACAGCTACCTCTTACACTAGCTAGCGCTTAACTACTATAGAGGATATCTAACCTATTCAGCTCTAAGCTAAGAGACCTATATATTACTTAGAGCTCTTCTAGTAGGAGCGGTTAGAGTACTAGTTAGAGTACTAGTTAGAACAATTAAAGTTCTTTAGAGTTATAGGATAGTAATTAGCTAGACCTAGGCCTTCATAAAATAGTACTACGAGCTACTATACCTAAAGGAGAGTACTTATAATATAAGGTCGGGAATTATATATATAAGCTCGCGAATACTAATAAGTAGTATTAGGATAACTCTACTACCCTCTTCGAGATTACCCGAAGCCTAGATAAGATTAATTTAACTCTAATACTAGATTATATAAGAGCTATAGAAGTATAGTTCCTCTTACTCTTAAAGTATAGTAAGAATCTTCTAACCTTATTAAGAGTATACTAATAATAGTGTATAACCTATAAGATAGATAAGGACATAATAATTAATAACGCCTATACAACTTTATTAAACCTCTAATATAAAATTATTAGTATCGAGCCCGACATAAGAATCTTATACTCGTACGATAGGGTAGTATAGTAAATACTTAATATTCTACTAGAGCAGTATTATAACCTTAGACGCATAATCGATCTAATAGGCATAAAGGATAATACGAAGATTATATATATCCTATTCGAAGAGGAAGCTTAGATATAGAGCTCTAACTATATAATAAGTATAGATACTAGGAAGGCTAGATTATGCTTTCTCTATAGATTTACTAACCACCTTCTTATAAAATGCCTAAGGATAGCAGAGTACTAGAAGATACTAAAAGAGAAGAAGTATAAGCGTTAGACTAGCCTATAGCGTCGAAGGACTATAAATATAACTAATCTAAAGACTCTAACGTAAAAGATTAAAGCACTTAAGGTTAGAGCGAAGGGCAGGTCTAGTTAGAGTAAGCTATAACTAGGTAAGAGGGATAAGAAGCACTCTAATAAGGGTAAGAGTAAGCATAGGTAGAAGAAGGATAAGGTATATATAGTAGAAGCTAATATATTATTATTATTATCTAGTAACTCTAACTCTAAGTACTTAAGTTCCTTTAAAAGCTCGGACTCCTCTAATAAAGAGGATAAGTGTAATAATAAATAGGTAGAAGCTACTACAGACTATAAGGGTAGGCTTCTATAAGGTACGATCCTCCTAGACTCTAGCGTATTAGCCTATATATCTAACGACAAAAATCTCTTTAGGAAGCTAAACTTAACTAGCTAGAGAAGAATTAAGGTTAGAGGTAGTTTCTTAGAGAGTAGATATAGGAGTATAATAGAAGTCTTTAATACGTTTAAAGGGAGTCTTATATTACTAGCGCTTTATATTCTAAATCTAGGTGTTACTCTAATCTTAGGTTATAAGCTTGTTTAGGAATTCGATTTAGTTAGGATAATACTCCTTAGTACGTTTTATATAGTAAATTCGAATATTAACCTAGTTCTTGAATATTATTCTTTATATAGGGTCTATTAACTTTAGAAAGTCTATAGTACCCTAGCTCCTTAGATAGATAGCGCGTAAAACAGAATAGAATCTCTACTTACCCTAATAGCTAATATAGATAACTCTAACTAAACTGCGCCTAACTCTAACGAGACTACGTATAAGATCTATAATCTCTAGTATTATTGTTTCTTATACTATAGTATAGTAAAGCTTAGATCTCTTTATAAAGTTACTATACTAAAGAGCCTAATGCCCGTTATCGATAGTTTCGACTATAAAATATACAGACTTATAAATATAAAAAGGAAGTAGAGAAAGGTAACTAACTAGAAGCGCTAGATCCTTAAACTTATCTTACTTAATATCTATAGCTTATTACTACTATTAAGAGAAGGATATAGATACTTCTCTATAATTATTAATAATTACTTATAGAAAGTATAGGCGTATCCTCTAAAGAGCAAGTTAGATATAGCTAAAGTACTCTAATATTAGTAAAAGAAGGTCGAGCTTTAGACTAATAGCTATAAGCCTAAGGCGGCGAGAAGCAATAATATAAGTAAGCTCTTATCTATTCTAAAGGAATAGGAATTAGAATATAGTATAGAACTTAACCTAACTAAGGCGTATAACTCTTAGGTAAATAGTATTACTAAGAAACATATTAGAGATACTAGGTAGGTAGTTAGAGTAATAATCGAAGACGTAGGACTCCTAATCGAATTCTAGCTAGAGGCTCTAATAGCGAGCTAATATATATATAACCTATGCCTCGTTAAGATTAATAACCTCCTAGTAAGGCTAGAGGAAGCTTAGTTAGAGAAACGACCCTTTATCGACTATTTACGCGTTTAGAGATACTAGGTTGTCTTATATATTAACCCGAGATCGATGCCTAAAGACTCGAGGAGGGATAAGCTAATAAGTTAGAGGTGTAAGGGTATGTTTATTAGGTATGTTAAAGGCACTACTAAGATATAGAAGATCTAGGCACCTAATTTGAAACAGGTTATTCCTATAGGATCTATTAAATTCTTTAAAGAAAGTAAGAGAGGTAATATTAAACTTAGCTTTACTCTAAAGAATTAGAGTAGTTCTATACTAATACGAAGGCTAGTTAGGCATCTACTAAAGCCTAACCTAAACCTAGTACCGAAACCCGACGAGAACCCGCTCTAAGGTATAATACGTAGGGTAGTAATATATATCAGATTACTATAGCTACCGAAACCTAATACTAGTATCGAGAGGTATAACCTAAACTCTAATACTAAGTTAGAATAGTAGGAGAAGGAGCGAGGCTAGTTAGAGTAAGAGATATTAGACGCTATGCTAGTTATACTAATTATACTACCTCTACTAGGAGCGCTAAGCGTATCTTCTATACTAGTACTAGGTAAGAGAATAAGGATAGTACTAAATAGATTAGGCGAGATTAGAGTAGAAATAGACCTACTAAGATAGTTAAATAAGGTAACTAGTAAGAGGAGTTAGCATTAGAATAATAAGGGGAGGTAGGATAAGCTAAAGAGGGCTATAGAGATAATTAGAAGCTTTATTATAATCTATAATATAATATTAAGTATAAATATAGAGAAAGAGCTCTATTAGTATAAAGGTAATTAGTTCGGATTTGTAGTAGATATAGAAGAGCTCGGCCTAGTAGTAGTAGGAGCTAGAATACGACTATTAGAGAAAATACCTATCCTAAAGACGTACGAGCAGGCAGTCTCTAATAAGAAGTAGGGATACCTATAGCTAGAGGCCGTATAGGTAGAAACTACTACGCTAGAAGGTAACCTAACCTATAGGGCTATAGCCGCACTAGTAGGAGCTAATCTAATTACGTCTAAATAGGTCTTCGATATAAAATATAATACTAATAGATCGGTTAATAAGTTTAAGGCCCGACTAGTCGCTAGAGGATTTAGCTAGGTGCTTAGAGTTAACTTTAAAGATATATTCGCTCTAATAGTTGGATATAATACTATCCGCCTCTTTATAGCCGTAGTATATATAAACAACTAGGAACTATACTAGGTCGATGTTAACAATACTTTTATAGAATCGGTTCTTAAGGAAGTTATTCTAATAAAGGTACTACCTAGTATTAGAGTCAACCTAGGCGAGGTACTTAAGCTAGAGAAGAGCTTATATAGTCTAAAGTAAGTAGCTCGAGACTAGTATTAACTCTATAAAGGAAAAATCGAGAAGATTAGTTTTACTTAGAGTAGAGTAGATCTCTACCTATTTATATATTCTATCTAGAAACTAAAAGTACTAGTATACGTAGACATTATTATAATAGGAGTAGAGAGTATAGCTAATATAGACTAGTTTAAGAGAAAGTTTGGGATATTCTTTAAGATTAAGGACTTAGGCAAAGTAACCTACCTACTAAATATTAAGATTATTAGAGACTAGAAAGCTAGTATCTTACGCCTAGACTAGACATACTATATCGAGAAGGTACTAGATAAGCTTATAATATTAGTAGAGAGCGCCTACCTAACCTAATTACCTCTAGATAGCTATAATACGATTAGACTATTAGGACCTAACGACGTTAGAGTTAATAGGAAGGAATACTAGGAAGCTATTAGTAGCTAGATATACGTAGGTATTCTAACTAGGCCTAATATTATATTCGTACTTAAAAGGCTAAGCTAGTATATATTAGACCTAGCTAAATACTAATAGTAAGCTCTAAAGAAGCTTAGGAGGTATATACGCTTATTAAAGGACTTAGAGATTATATATAACGCGAAGGTATAAGACATACTTATAGGATAGTTTAATTTATACTATGCGATAGATTAGTTAGACTATATCTTAGTACTAGGGAATATGTTTATACTTACTAGGAGACTAGTATTATAGGCTAGTAAGAAGCAAAAGTTAGTAGTAGGCTTAATAATAGAGGTAGAGTATATAGCGATAGCAAGATATATAAAGTAGTTATAATTTCTCTACTAGATCCTCTAAGATATAAAGATATAAAGGTATATTAGTTAGAGCCTATAGATTAGAGAGGAGATAAAGCTCGCTATAGGCTTACTAATAGTATAGCTACAGGGGGATAATTAAGTAGTAACTATCCTAGCGAAGGATATATATGCTAGCGAGAGGTTAAAGTTTATTAATATAGCCTACTATTACTAGCGAGACCTCTATAAAGCCTTTACCCTATCCGCTTTACTAATACTATATAGTAGATTCTAATAACTCCGAGGCTAGATTAGAGTCCTCTATATAGGGCTAAGAAGGCCTAAATAGGTAAGAAGTAGACTTGTATACTACCTAGCTCTAGAAGGACCGAGCTCGAACTTAGAAGATAGTTAATATTTAGAGGGCGAGCGCTTAGTAGAGAACGAAAAGTTAAGATTGTCTATAGTAGGAGAAAGGTAATATATACTACTATAGATACTCCTAACTAGCTAATCCCTTAGACTCTTACGAAAGGTAGGACTAGTACTAGCTATATAGGTGTCTAACTTAGAAGGTTAGCGATAGGTTAGAGAAGAGTAGGGGCCTTAAGATAATAATACTTATTCCTACCTCTCCTACTCCTAGCTCTCTTTAAGTAACTAAGCGATAGGACCTTTAGAGCTCTAACACCTCTAACTAAGAGTTATACCTTAGAAAGCTATATTAGGAATAGAGCCTAGAGGCTATCGCGGCGGAGTAGTAATTCTATTACTTAATAGAGATTCCTCCTTTATAAGTAAAGGAATTAGGGTGCGCCTAGTAACCTATAGAAGGAAGGCCTAGTTAGCGAGGTACCTATAGGAAAGGGCCTCGATCCTCTTACTTATCTGATTCAAATTATAGTTAGTTACCTAATCCTAAATAGCAAATAGCCTCCTAATAATACTCTACTCTAATTAGGTAATCTTAGCCTACTAGAGGTAGACTAGAATCCTATAATAAATAAGGTCGCTCTAGGTAAATAGTAATAGATTAGTCTAGATTAGATTTAGCTTATATAGCTAGAGGGTCTTATCTCCGAACTACGAAGAGAAAAGGTTACTAGCTTCTTAATTTAAGTAGGGTTCTAGAAAAGCCTTATAGCTATAGTCTATAAAGTAAGTTAGTAGCCTATAATACTTATTCTTCTAATAATAGTCTAGCGCGATTAGATAATAATCTATAGCCTTCTAACTATAACTCCTACCCTTCTAATACTAAAGACCTAGATCTAGAGTCTAATTTAAACTCTAACGAGCTAGCGTCTAGAGAGATAGGCTACTATACTAAGGAGTAGGAAGGCGAGGCCGAAGGTTATAGCCGCCTACCTTATCTTAGGTCGACCTATCCTAGCTAAAGGCACTCTAACTTATAGTGCTTTAACATACTAGATTAGGATCCTTATCTATTAGACTAGAGTATAATAAGTAGTACTTCTTCTAATTCTTTCTAAAATAGTTAATATATAAACTCTTAAGGTAAGGATTCCTTAGGTTAGAGTAGTACTAGCTATATAGACCTATATAGTACCTCCCTAACTTTATACTATACTAAAGATAATTTATACTCTAGGTAATACTAGCTATCGCAAAGCTAGTCGTAATTGGTATAGTACTAGTTAGGGTATTTAGGTTATATTCCTATAGACCTAGGTTATAAGGGAAGGTTACACTCTAATAAGTAATATAGAATCGGATTACGTTACTCTTAAAAGAGGGTAGGACTTAGTTAAAGCGACTAGAGTTATACGCCTTACGAAGGAATTAGATATATACCTTAAGCTATATATAACTAAGAGTTAGGTACCTTATAGCATTAGAGCTAAGAGAATAGTTAGCTGCGATTAGGGAGACAATATGCTAGAAAGACATTTTTAAGGGCTATTAGCTAAGCAAGCTTATCGCTAAGTAAAGTATTATCTACTAGGATTAGAAAGACACCCTACTATAAAGCTATATTAAGATATTAGAGAGGTTATGTTAGTAGAGAAGGGGTAAGAGGAAGACTTTATACGAAGCTAGAGATACCTATAAAAGTAGAGTATTTATATAAACTAGCTATTTAATATATATAAATAATAAACATTCTCTAATTTACGACCCCCCCTTTGTATATAGATTGCCCTTATATAAAGCTAGAGCTGCCTATAAAAGTAGAACATTTATATAAACTAGCTAACTAACATATATAAATAATAAACATTCTCTAATTTACGACCCCCCTTTATATATAGATTACCCTAATACAAAGCTAGAGCTACCTATAAAAGTAGAGCATTTATATAAACTAGTAAACTAATATATATAAACGATTAACATTCTCTAATTTACGACCTCCTCCCTTCCTATATAGATTATCCTTATATAAGAAGGTAAACATACTCTTATTCCTTACTCTCTCTAATAAGGACGAAGCTTATAAGGCTCTAGACTAGAGGTTAGAAGCTAGTAGGAGTGGCCTAGAGTTAGTAGGGACTATAGATAGTAGCATATATCTAAGTAGGAGTATTAAAAAGTAATAGGCAGTTATATACTAGGAATATTTAGTTAGAGAAGGGAGAGTTATACTAGTTTATAACTTAGGAGTACTCTAACTAAGCCCTATAAGCTTAGCCTTAGTAGGAGTATTTCTAGGGGAGAGAGAAGAGAAGATTTCTTCTTCTCTTCTCTAACCTAATACGTTTATTTACCTTCCGATATATACCTAACAATATATTCCTCCTATAGCTACTTCTATTACATAAATCTATTACCTAGTATTAAGTGTAGGATCTTAAATTAATAGGTTATAACCCTAGGTTTTGCCTATAGCTAGGAGTCGAAATTGTTAGAAGAGCATACTTAATCTACTTATTAATTAAAGGTAGACTAGAGGCCGCTACTATACTATATAGGAAGACTAGAGCTAACCGAAGGACTAATTAGAGAAGCTTCCTAAGCATAGATAAGTTGTAAAAGTGCCTAGTAACTAACTAGACGCGGTTAAAAGTGTACTTAATCTACTTATTAATTAAAGGTAGACTAGAGCCTACTACTACCCTATATAGGAAGACTAGAGCTAATTAAAGGAATAATTAGAGTAGCTCCTTAGGTATAGATAAGTCGTAAAAGCGCCTAGTAACTAACTAGATATAGTTAAAAGTTAGTAGTAACCTTTTAAAACTACATCGGATTTCGAAAAAAAAAACTACTAATTCGTTTATAATACCTTTTACTATAGATTCTACTAAGGATAGGAAGAAGGTCCCTATCCTTACTTAGGAGAACTACGAGCTCTAGTTTAAGTAGGTACTATAACTACTTATATCGAAGAAGGTCGTATAGCTACTAGATCGAAAGGCCCCCTCCTAGTAAGCCTAAGAACTACGATTCTAAATAGCGAAGTTCTAGTTGTTAGAGAGGCTTACTTCCTAATCTTTATAATATAGCTACCTCTTACTCTAGCTAGTACTTAACTACTATAAAGGGTATCTAACCTAATAAGCTCTAAGCTAAGAGACCTATATATTAGTTAGAGCTCTTCTAGTAGGAGGGGTTAGAGTACTAGTTAGAGTACTAGTTAGAACGATTGGAGCTCTTTAGGATTGTAGGACTATAATTAGCTAGACCTAGGCCTTATTAGAATAGTACTATAAGCTACTACACCCGAAGGAGAATACTTATAGTATAAAGTTAGGAATTATATATATAAGCTTATAAACACTAATAAGTAGTATTAGAATAACTCTACTACTCTATTCGAGATTACCTAAAGCCTAGATAAGATTAATTCAACTCTAATACTAGATTATATATAATACTAGATACTCGAGCTATAGGCTCAGATAGCTAGGCTAGTAAGCTAAGCTATATATAACGTATATATACGTATATTATACGCTTCGCTTCGTAACTAAACGAAGGTAGTAATTAGTTTCTAACCTTACTCTATAATTAGAGGCTAAGGCTCTATACGCTACTATATACCTTTATATTAATAGCTTATCGTATACGTTCTTAATTCTAATTACTCTATCCTAGTTATAGTCTATAGAGTACTAATAATAACCTATATCCTCCCTTCTAGCTAAGTAGGCTCTATGCCTACTTATATATAGCGCTAACGCGACGCTAAGGCTATAGGCGACTAGCTCGAAGTAGAAGAGATAGTCGATAAAGAGATAGCTTATCTTAAGTAAGAGTAGGTAGTACTAGATAAGGAGTAACGCCTCTATAACCTCTAAGTAGACGTAGCGTATTATAAGCGCCTATAAGTAGCGGGTTTCTAGACTATAGAGATAGCGACTATATTATCTATATAGTCTACTAACTTACCTACTATACCTACGCGTAGCTTAAGTAGCCTACGCCTCGAACCTCTATTAAAGTTCTCTAGTTAGATACTAAAGGAGGTAAGAACCTTTATCTACTATTTAGAGAAGATGTTCGTATTATTAGGCTAGGCCTATAATAATATATATACGCGGATTATATACGCGAGTATATTCCTTAAAGGGAACACCTTAGAGACCTAGTATAATAGGTATAAGGTCTCGAACCTAGCGCTAGACTATACCTAGGAGATATTTTGCTAGGAGATAGTAGATATAGTCGAGGATCCTACTAATTGTAGGCTTACTATTATCTAATAGTATAAGAGTACTAAGTAGGGCGAAAAGTAGAGTACCTTATATTTTACTATATATTTAGCTACGCTAGGGGGATAAATAGAACTCTATACGCCTACGTAATATATATAATACTTACTTATAAAGCTACGCGATACTCTAGGCGAGGCTATTATAGTCTACTATTAAGCGCTAAAGACTTAGGACAAATTAATCTCTCTAGTAACCTAGATTAAGTAAGTAGGAGTAAGAGGCTTACGTACTATATATAAGCATACTACTAGTAAACCTTATAACTAATAGAACTATAAGAAGCCTAATAAGGGCTATAGTAAGAAGTCTAGAGGAGATTCCTAGAAGCTACTACTATCTCTGCCTACTAGAAGTAGTAGCGGAGTAGCTAATAAGAATAATAACTATTATAACTATAGTAAACCTAGCTATTAGGCGCGGGATTGTTGTGCCCTAAAGAAGGAGACAACAGCTTCTACCTATAAGGTAGAGGTAGTAGAGCCTACGAAGGCTTAACGCTATACCTAGGCCTACTTACTATATAAGAGGCAGGTAGTAGTATATTAGGTAAGGGCTAGTTATTAGTCGAGGAGCCCTTCTATAGCCTTAACTATAAGCGAATATACCCTAGGTCTAGATATAGCCCTTGTACCTATAAAGCGCCTATATAGCATAGTTATTATTATAGAAGGAGACGAAGTTAAGATAGATATATTACTTAATAATTACGTAGATATTGTTGAACTAAGATCCTCTCTCTACTAGGCAATAGATTTACACGTACGGAAGTAGCTATAGGAGGAATATATTATATTAGGAAAGGATTGTATATCTTTATACGAATAGAAAAAATTAGTCAAAACTTCTCACTTTTAAGAAGAGGAATTGACTCTTCTCTCTCCCCCTTAAATACTCCTCCTCCTAGGGCTAAGCTTGTAGGGCCTTAGTTAGAGGACTAGTAAGTTATGATCTAGCATAACTCTTCTTATTCTAACTTAAGTAGGAAGGTATAAGACTGCCCTTCACTTTTTTAATAGATATTAATATTATATCTTAAGCTTATATCTTATAATATAGGCTCGAGTAAGTCGTAAGCGTGTCTCTTCCTACTATAGATTCGTTCTAAGGGAAGAGAGGCTATTATTATAGCGCATATTAGCTTAAGATCCGACTAGTAGATAGTACTAGATATAAGAAGCATACGTAGGATATATTCTTTGCCTTAGATATGCCTAGAGCGCTAGTTTTACTAGGGCGGCCTAAGAGGCGCTAGTAGGCTATTATTATATATAGCGATATAGATAAGTAGCGTTATAGTAGCATATTATCTATAATACGCGTACTTAACGCTAGGTATTCCTATTAGTTACTAAAGACCGAATCTTATATATTTATAGTTGCTACTAGTATAATAGTAGGACTAGTACCTCTTCCTAACAAAGTTAAGGACTTCGCTAATATATTTACTAATAAGAAAGATATAGCTAAGCTTAAGTATATTAATAGCATAGAGTATACTATTATATTATAAGATAGTAAGAAGCTACCTTTTTACCCTTTATATAATGTATTAGGAGTAGAGCTTAGGCTACGTCGGGAATATCTCGATTAGGCCCTTTAGAATAGTTAGATCTAGCGTAGTACTAGTAAGGCGGGTGCTCTTATTCTATTTGTTCCTAAGAAGGATAGTACTATATAGTTATATATAGATTACTAAGAGTTAAACAAGATCTTAATTAAAGACCGATACCCCTTACCTCTTATAGATAAGACGCTTATATAGCTCGGGCGGGTAGTATAGTTCTCTAAGTTAGACCTATAGGATATATACTATAGGATCCTAATTAAGGAGGACAACTACTAGAAGACTACGTTTTATATATACTATAGCTATTTTAAGTACTTAGTAATACTATTAGGGCTAACTAACGCTCCTACGACTTTTTAGGTATATATTAACTAAGCCCTTATAGGCCTTATAAATATCTACTACGTAGTATATCTAGATAATATCCTAATCTATAGCAACTTATGTAAAGAGTATACTTAGTACCTATACCTTATATTAGAGTAGCTACGAAAATATGCCCTCTATACTAGCTAGAAGAAATACAAGTTCTATACCTACTAACTAGAGTTCCTAGGCTTCGTTATTAATAGCTCTAGCGTAAGAGTAAGCTTAGCGTAGTTAAGGAGTAGCTAGTACTAAAGACCCTTAAGGAAGTCTAGAGTTCCCTTAGCTTCGCTAACTTCTATAGGCAGTTTATTAAGAACTACTTAAGGATAGTAGCACTACTTACTATAATAACTAAAGAGAAGGAGAGCCTATTCCTATAGGGAGAGCCTAAAGAAGCTACGTTTTATATACTTATAGTAGTCTTTACTACTATTCTAATCCTCTAGTATTACGACCCTAAGCTCCTTATTAAGATAGAAACAGATACCTCTAGGTTTGCCTTAGGTATTATCCTCTCTTAGCTCTTTATAGGCGAGGATACTACTTATTAGCACCCTATTACCTTCTACTCTTAGAAGCTTATTCTAGGAGAATGGAACTATAAGACCTATAACTAAGAGCTACTAGTAATTATTAAGTACTTTAAGACATAGCGCTATTACTTTAAAGGCGCGCTATAGGTAATTTATATACTATCCGACTATAATAACCTTCGCGGGTTTATAGGCATAAAGTAGCTAAATAGCTGCTAGGCTTAGTAGGCTATATACTTATCGAGGTTCGATTTTGCTATTAAGTATAATAAGAGGACTAATAACCTAGCTAATAGACCTTCTCGCTACGTAGACTCTATACCTATTATATAAGTAGCGAATACGCTCCTCCTAACTCTAAGAAATAAGCTATTATTCTAGAGATAAGAGGGTAGGTAGACTAATAACCTTATTATAGATTATATCTAGGTTGCGTATATATAGTAGGCTAGGAGTATAGAGCTTCTACTCTAGCCTAAGGAGGGTTAACTTATAGCGGCGCTACTAGCCTTTATTTATAAGATAGTAACCTAGGAAGAGACTCTAATAGGTAGCGTCTTAGGCAACCTAGAGACCTTACTACGTAAGCTATAAGTAGCCTTAGAGCGCCCTAAGAGTACTAGCGAGGAATAGGAATTTAAGTATAGTATCTAGTATAGGGAGGGTCGTATTTAGGTCCTAAGTAATAAAGCGTTAAAGGCGTAGCTACTACGCTTATACTATAACAACCTATTAGCTAGCTACTTCGTAAGAGACTATACTCTTACCTTACTAGTAAGGAAGTATTAGTAGCTAGAGATAGTAAAGGAAGTCGATAGCTATATCCGAACCTACTATATATACTAGATAATAAAAAATAGACGCTATTATAGATATAGCGAGGCGTATACTCTACTATTATCTAATAGGCTATAGTAGGAAATTACGATAGACTTTATTACAGACCTACCTCTAAGTAAGCTCCTTAGCTACGTATATAATACTATCCTAGTAATTATCGATAGGTTCTCTAAAATAGTAATCTTCGTCCTAACTAATAAGATATATACTAGCGTAGAGCTAGCAAATATCCTAGTATGCGAGGTCGTACGCTGTTTTAGTATACCTAAAGGTATACTCTTAGATTAGAGTAGCGTTTTTACTAGCTAGTACTAGAGCAAGTTTATATATAAGGCGTAGCTAAAGTATAAGCTTAGTATAGCGTTTTACCTATAAAGAGATAGCTAAATAGAGTAGGCAAATTAGATCCTAGAATAGTACCTTTAGTATTACTATAATAATAAGTAGAATAACTAGGCGGAGCTATTATTATAGGCTAAGTATATAAGTAACATATATAATAATACTACTACTAGTATATTACCTTTCTAGGTAGTACTAGGTTTCTAACCTTCCCTTATACTAGCGCCTTAGGATAAGTCTACTAAGGGGAGGGTACTAGCTACTATAGAGTATATATAGTAGCTACGCGACGTAACTAAAAAGCTAAAAGAGAATTAGTAATAGATAGTAAACTAGCGAGCGGAGTACTATAATACGTAGTATAAGCGCTAAGTATACTCTATAGGTAATATAGTACTACTATTAACTAAGAACTTACGACTATAGGTACCTAAGAAGAAAATAGTAGCCTAGTTTGTCGGACCTTTCTAGGTACTCGATATAATTAGTAATTAGGCTTATTACTTAGTACTACCTACCTAGTACTCAATCTATAATATCTTCTACGTCTCGCTACTAGAGCTATAGAATAGCTAAGTAGGTAAGGAGCCTACCTATCCTATGCCTCTCGCTAAAGAGGATAGTAAGTATAAGGTTAAGGCTATTAAAAGTACTAGGGTATATAGTAGTATACGCTAGTATCTAGTATAGTAGAAAGAGTAGCTAGAAGACTATAACCTCTAGGTTAATAAGGTAGACTACGAGGGTTTAAAAGACCTAATTAAAGTATACTTAGTATAGGAGAAGAGTGAGAGGAGCTCGAGTAAAGTGAAATAGAAGAAGTAAGCCTAGAGGGAAAACTATATTATAGGCTATCTATACTATAGCCCTAGGTAGAGCGTAGGCGCTAAGTATACTTATAGCTAGAGCTACTTATCCTCTAAAGATACCTAGAATAGGGCTACTCTTTATTACCTTCTACTCCCTCTATCTTATTATCCTCCTTAGGACCTAGAAGGCCTATAAGGCCCTTACGCTCCTAGTAAGAGATTAGTATACGACGATCTAGTAAGGGATACTCGTAGAATAAGCTTACTTCTATCTTATTATCGAGGCGGGCCTAGAGCCTACTTATAGTAGTATTAGTATAACTAAGGTTAGTAGTAGGTACGCGGGCCTTAAGGAACTAGTAGGAGGTTAGTATATAATAAGTAAGCGATAGACCTAAAGACTTATAGCGCAACTAAGTTCGAAAAGGCCGACTAGGGCCTAGGTATTCTATACTATAGTAGCGATAGCTTAAGTATTACTACCTACTTACGCGGCGCTAATAGTACGCTTACTCTTAGCTATAATAGTAAGGTACTACTAGAAGATAGAGTCGCGATTATACTATAGCCTCTATAGATAGTTAGTATCTAAAGATTATACCTATAGTATATAATAAGTAGATAAGAGATATACCTTAAGTAGCTTACGCTATTTTGTAGTAGTATCTAGAAATACTTACTAAGCGGCCTTATAGTTAGCCTCTAAGGCGCTAGCGTCGCGCCTAATATACTTAGCCTTAGCGCGTATATAGAGTATAATATTATACTCTACTACTATAGCCTAGTTTATTAGAATATAGGTATAGTTATTCTTACTATAGCTATAAGCTTAATTAGTAGTTACGCTAAGCTAGAAAAGTATATACCTAGGGCGTACGAATATATATACTAGTTATAATACTATTACTACTCTAACTTAGAATATATATTATACTACTTATACTTTAGAGTAGAGTTAGCTACGCGTCTTATATATTTAGAGTAGGTAATACTTACGCTTAAAGCTAATATATTAGGTATAACGCTTATAGTTATTAATAAGAGGCTCCTTACTATAATTATAGTAGCTAGAAGGCATGTTTAGAGTAGGTAGAGCGCGTATAGGCTTACTAAAGGTAGCTAGCAGAGTGCTAGTAGCGCGCTTAGAACCCTTAGGTAGTATATTAATAATTCGATATAGAAGAAAAAAGTTAGGAATATAGTATATGTAGAGTAGACTTTATACCTACGCGCTATCTCTATTATAGAAGCTTCCTATAGGTAGAAGTTCCCTATTATTATAGGTAACCTATACTAGGACTAATTAGGAGCGTCGAGCGTATTAATAATACGCGTCGCGTAATAATAACAAAGAAGTTATATTATATAGGTTATAACTAAGACACGATTTATAGTACTACTCTAGTATAAAGGGAGGTTCGTAGAAGGGACAAGCTACTTATAGAGTAGACTATAAAGGGCTAACGCTTACTCTACGTAAGTAGGGAGTAGTCCGAGTATTAAGACGACTCTTATAGGGGAAGAAGGCAAATAATACTAGATAGTTAAGCTATAGGCTTAGATAGCTAGGCTAGTAAGCTAACCTATATATAACGTATATATACGTATATTATACGCTTCGCTTCGTAACTAAACGAAGGTAGTAATTAGTTTCTAACCTTACTCTATAATTAGAGACTAAGGCTCTATACGCTACTATATACCTTTATATCGATAGCTTATCGTATATATCCTTAATATAAGAGCTATAGAAGTATAGTCCCTTTTGCTCTTAAAGTATAGTAAGAATCTTCTAGCCTCGTTAAGAGTATACTAGTAATAGTATATAACCTATAAGATAGATAAGGACATAATAATCGATAATACCTATATAACTCTATTAAACCTCTTACGTAAAATTATTAGTATTAAGCCTAATATAAGAATCCTATACTTATATAATAGAGTAGTCTAGTAACTACTTAACGCCCTACTAGAGCGGTATTATAACCTTAGACGTATAATCGATCTAATAGGCATAAAGGATAGTACGAAGATTATATATATTCTATTCGAAGAGGAAGCTCGGATATAGAGCTCTAACTATATAATAAGTATAGACGCTAGGAAGGCTAGATTATACTTTCTCTATAGATTAACTAACTACCTTCTTATATAATGCCTAAGGATAGTAAAGTGCTAGAAGATACTAGAAGATAAGAAGTATAAGTATTAGACTAGCCTATAGCGTCGAAGGACTATAAATATAACTAATCTAAAGACTCTAACGTAGAAGATTAAAGTACTTAAGGTTAGAGCGAAGAGTAGGTCTAGTTAGAGTAAGCTACGACTAGGTAAGAGAGATAAGAAGCACTCTAATAAGAGTAAGAGCAAGCGTAAGTAGAAGAAGAGTAAGGTATATATAGCTAAAGCCGACATATTATTATTGTCTAGTAACTCTAACTCTAAGTACTTAAGCTCCTTTAAGAGCTCGGACTCCTCTAATAAAGAAAATAAAGGTAACGATAAATAGGTAGAAGCTATTAAACTAAGATCCTCTCTCTACTAGGTAATAGATTTACACGTACGGAAGTAGCTATAGAAGGAATATATTATGTTAGGAAAGGATTGTACATCTTTGTACGAATAGAAAAAATTAGTCAAAACTTCTCTTTTAAGAAGAGGAATCGTCTCTTCTCTCTCCCCCTTAAATACTCCTCCTCCTAGGGCCAAGCTTGTAGGGCCTTAGTTAGAGGACTAGTAAGTTATAATCTAGCATAACTCTTCTTATTCTGACTTAAGTAGGAAGGTATAAGACTGCCCTTCACTTTTTTAATAGAAGCTACTATAGACTATAAGAGTAGGCTCCTATAAGGTGCGATCCTCCTAGACTCTAGCGTATTAGCCTATATATCTAACGACAAAAATCTCTTTAGGAACCTAAACCTAACTAGCTAGAGAAGAATTAAGGCTAGGGGTAGTTTCTTAGAGAGTAGACATAGGAGTATAATAGAGATCTTTAATATATTAAAAGAAAGTCTTACGTTACTAGTACTCTATATTCTAAACCTAGGTGTTACTCTAATCTTAGATTAAAAGCTTCTCTAGGAATTTGATTTAGTTAGAATAATACTTCCTAATACGTTTTATATAGTAAATTCGAATATCGACCTAGTTCTCGAATATCGTTCTTCTTATAAGGTCTATTAACTCTAGAAAGTCTATAGTACCCTAGCCTCTTAGATAGATAGCGCAGAGAATAGAATAGAGTCTCTACTTATCCTAATAGCTAACCTAGATGACTCTAACTAAACTATACCTAACTTTAACTAAACTACGTATAAGATCTATAATCTCTAGTACTATCGTTTCTTATACTATAGGATAGTAAAGCTTAGATCTCTTTATAAGGTTACTATACTAAAGAGCCTAGTACCTATTATTAATAGTTTCGACTATTAAATATATAGACTCGCGAATATAGAAAGGAAGGAGAGAAAGGTAACTAACTAGAAGCGCTAGATCCTTAAACTTATCTTACTTAATATCTATAGCTTATTACTACTATTAAGAGAAGGATATAGATACTTCTCTATAATTATTAATAATTACTTATAGAAAGTATAGGCGTATCCTCTAAAGAGCAAGTAAGATATAGCTAAAGTACTCTAATATTAGTAAAAGAAGGTCGAGCTTTAGACTAATAGCTATAAGCCTAAGGCGGCGAGGAGCGATAATATAGGTAAGCTCTTATCTATTCTAAAGGAATAGGAATTAGAATATAGTATAGAACTTAACCTAACTAAGGCGTATAACTCTTAGATAAATAGTATTACTAAGAATTATATTAGCGATACTAAGCGGGTACTTAGAGCGATAATTAAAGATATAGGATTTCTAATCGAATTCTAGCTAGAAGCTCTAATAGCGAGCTAATATATATATAACCTATGCCTCGTTAAGTGTAACGACCTCTTAGTAACGCTAGAGGAAGCCTAGTTAGAGAAACGACCCTCTATCGACTATATACGCGTTAAGAGATACTAGGTTATCTTATATATCGACCCGAGATCGATATCTAAAGACTTAAGGAGAGATAAGCTAATAAATTAGAGGCGTAAGGGTATGTTTATTAGGTATATTAAGGGTATTACTAAGATATAGAAGATCTAGGTACCTAATTTAAAACAGGTTATCGCTATAGGATCTATTAAATTCTTCGAAGAAAGTAAAGGGAGTAATATTAAACTTAGCTTTATTCTAAAGAATCAGAGTAGTTCTATACTAACGCGAAGGCTAGTCGGGCGTCTACTAAAGCCTAACCTAAACCTAGTACTAAAACCTACTAGGAATCTGCTCTAAGGTATAACACGTAGAGTAGTAATATATATCGAACTACTATAGCTACTAAAACCTAACGCTAGCGTTACGTAAAGGGTAGTAATATATATTAAACTACTATAGCTACTAAAGTCTAATACTAGCGTCGAGAGGTATAACCCAAACTCTAATACTAAGTTAGAGTAGTAGGAGAAGGAGCGAGGCTAGTTAGAGTAAGAGGTATTAGATACTACGCTAGTTATACTAATTATACTACCTATACTAGGAGCGCTAAGCGTATCTTCTATACTAGTGCTAGATAAGAGAATAAGGATAGTACTAGATAGATTAGGCGAGATTAGAGTAGAAAGAGACTTACTAAGATAGTTAAATAAGGTAACTAATAAGAGGAGTTAGGATTAGAGTAATAAGAGGAGGTAAGACAAGCTAAAGAGGGCTATAGAGATTATTAGAAGCTTTATTATAATCTATAATATAATATTAAGCATAAATGTATAGAAAGAGCTCTATTAGTATAAAAGTAATTAGTTTGGATTTATAGCAGATGTAGAAGAGCTCGGCCTAGTAGTAGTAGGAGCTAGAATACGACTATTAGAGAAAATACCTATCTTAAAGACATACAAGTAGGTAGTCTCTAATAAGAAGTAGGAATATCTATAGCTAGAGGCCGTATAGGTAGAAACTATCGCGCTAGAGAGTAACCTAACCTATAGGGCTATAGCCGTACTAGTAGGAGTTAATCTAATTATGTCTAAATAGGTCTTCGATATAAAATATAATACTAATAGATTAGTTAATAAGTTTAAAGCTCGACTAGTTACTAAAGGATTTAGCTAGGTGCTTAGAATTAACTTTGAAGATATTTTCGCCCTAATAGTTAGATATAATACTATCCGCCTCTTTATAACTATAGTATATATAAATAACTAGGAATTATACTAGGTCGATATTGATAATACTTTTAGAGAATCGGTTCTTAAGAAGGTTATTCTAATACGTATACTACCTAGTATTAGAGTTAACCTAGGCGAGGTACTTAAGCTAGAAAAGAGCTTATATAGTCTAAAGTAAGTAGCCCGAGACTAGTACTAACTCTATAAAGGAAAGATTAAGAAGATTAGTTTTATTTAGAGTAGAGCTAAGAATGTATGTAATAAGCTATCGATATAAAGGTATGTAGTAGCATATAGAGCCTTAGTCTCTAATAATAGAGTAAGGTTAGAGAAAACTAATTACTACCTTCGTTCGGTTATAAAGCGAAGCGTATAATATATATATACGTACGTTACGTATAGCTTAGCTTACTAGCCTAGCTATCTAAGCCTATAGCTCGACTATCTAGTATTATTTGCCCCCTTCTCCTATAAGGGTCGTCTTAAGACTTAGACTACCTCCTACTTACGTAGAGTAAGCGTTATCCCTTTATTATCTACCCTATAAGTAGCTTATCCCTTCTATAAACCTCCCTTTATACTAGGATAGTATTACGAATTATACCTTAGTTATAATCTACGTAATATAACTTCTTTGTTATTATTACGCGACGCGTATTATAAATATACTCGACGCTCCTAATTAGTCCTAGTATAGGTTACCTATTATAATAGGAAGCTTCTACCTATAGGAAGCTTCTATAATAGAAATAGCATATAGATATAAAGTCTACTCTACGTACGCTATATTCCTAACTTTTTCCTTCTATATCGAATTATTAATATACCTCCTAAGGGTTCTAAGCGCGTCGCTAGCGCTCTACTAGCTACTCTTAGTAAGCCTATACGCGCCCTACCTACTCTAAACATACCTTCTAGCTACTATACTTATAGTAAGGAGCCCCTTATTAATAACTATAAGCGTTACGCCTAATATATTAGCTTTAAGCGTAAGTATCGCTTACTCTAAATATATAAGACGTATAGCTAACTCTACTTTAGAGTATAAGTAGTATAATAGGTATTTTAAGTTAAAGTAGTAATAGTATTATAACTAGTATATATATTCTTACGCCCTAGGTATATACTTCTCTAGCTTAGTATAACTACTAATTAAGCTTATAGCTATAGTAAGAATAACTATACCTATATTCTAATAAACTAGGCTATAGTAGTAGAGTATAATATTATACTCTATATATACGCTAAGGCTAAGCATATTAGGCGCGATACTACTATCTTAGAGGCTAACTATAAGGCTACCTAATAAGTATTTCTAGATATTGCTATAAACTAGCGTAAGCTACTTAAGGTATATCTCTCGCCTACTTATTATATGCTATAGGTATAATCTTTGGGTACTAACTATTTATAGAAGCTATAGCGTAATTATAACTCTATCTCCTAGCGCTATCCTATTATTACAGCTAAGAATAAGTATACTATTAGCGCCGCGTAAGTAAGTAGTAACGCCTAAGCTATCGCCGCTATAGTATAGAATACCTAGGCTCTAGTTAGCCTCTTCGAACTTAGTTACGCTATAAGTCTTTAGGCCTATTACTTACTTATTATATACTAACCTCCTACTAGTTCCTTAAGGCCTACGTACCTACTACTAATATTAGTTATATTAATACTACTATAAGTAGGCTCTAAACCTACCTTAATAATAAGATAGAGGTAAGCTTATTCTATAAGTATCTCTTACTAGATCGTTACAGACTAATCTCTCGCTAGGAGCGTAAGGGCCTTATAGGCCTTCTAGGTCCTAAGGAGGATAATAAGAAGGATAATAAGATAAGGGAGGTAGAAGGTAATAAAGAGTAGCTCTATTCTAGGTATCTTTAAAAGATAAGCGGCTCTAGCTATAAGTATTCTTAGCTTCTCCGCCCTATCTAGGGCTATAGTATAGATAGACTATAATATAGTTTTCTCTCTAGACTTACTTCTTCTATTTCCCTTTGCCTAAGCTCCTCTTACTCTTCTCCTACGCTAGGTATACTTTAATTAGGTCTTTTAAACCCTTATAGTCTACCTTATTAACCTAGAGATTATAGTCTTCTAGCTACTCTTTCTACTATACTAGGTACTAGCGTATACTACTATATACTCTAGTATCCCTAATAGCCTTAACCTTATACTTACTATCCTCTTTAGCGAGGAGTATAGAATAGGTAGGCTCCTCGCCTACTTAGCTATTCTATAGCTCTAGTAGTAAGACGTAGAAGATATTATAGATCTGGTACTAGGTAGGTAGTACTAAGTAATAAGCCTAATTACTAATTACGTCGAGTACCTAGAAAGGTCTAATAAACTAGGCTACTATTTTCTTCTTAGGTACTAGTAATTATAAGTTCTTAGTTAATAGTAATACTATATTACCTATAGAGTATACTTAGCGCTTATACTATGCGTTATAGTACTCTACTCGCTAGTTTACTATCTCTTACTAATTCTCTTTTAGCTTTTTAGTTATATCGCGTAGCTACTATATACGCTCTATAGTAGCTAGTACTCTCCTCTTAGCCGACTTATTCTAAGGCGCTAGTATTAGGGAAGGTTAGAAACCTAGTACTATCTAGAAAGATAATATACTAGTAGTAGTATTATTATATACGTTACTTATATACTTAGCCTATAGTAATAGCTCCGCCTAGTTATTCTACTTATTACTATAGTAATACTAGAGGTACTATTCTAGGGTCTAATTTGCCCGCTCTATTTAGCTATCTATTTATAAGTAAAACGCTATACTAAGCTTATACTTTAGCTACGCCTTATATATAAAGTTACTCTAGTACTAGCTACTAAAAACGCTACTCTAATCTAACAGTACGCCTTTAGGTGTACTAAAATAGCGTACGACCTTACGTACTAGGATATTTGCTAGCTCTACGCTAGTATATATCTTATTAGTTAGGACAAAGATTACTATATTAGAGAACCTATTAATAATTACTAGGATAGTATCGTATATAAAGCTAAGGAGCTTACTTAGAGGTAGGTCTATAATAAAGTCTATTATAATTTCCTACTAGGGCCTATTAGGTAATAGTAGAGTATATGCCTTACTATATCTATAATAGCGTCTATTTTTTATTATCTAGTATATATAGTAGGTTCGGATATAGCTATCGACTTCCTTTACTATCTCTAGCTACTAATACTTTCTTACTAGTAAGGCGAGAGTATAGTCTCTTCTAAAGTAGCTAGCTAATAGGTCGTTATAGTATAAGCGTAGTAGCTACGCTTTTAACGCTTCGTTATCTAGGACCTAAATACGACCCTCCCTATACTAGACGCTATACTTAAATTCCTAATCCTCGTTAGTACTTATAGGGCGCTCTAAGGCTACTTATAGCTTATATAGCAAAGTCTCTAGGTTACCTAATACGCTACCTATTAGGGTCTCCTCTTAGGTTACTATCTTATAAATAAAGGCTAGTAGCGCTACTATAGCTTAACTCTCCTTAGGCTAAAGTAGAAGCTCTATACTCCTAGCCTATTATATATACGTAACCTAAATATAATCTATAATAAGGTTGTTAGTCTACCTACTCTCTTATTCCTAGAACGATAGCTTATCTCTTAGAGTTAGAAGGAGCGTATTTACTACTTATGTAGTAGGTACGTAGTCTACGTAGAAAGAAGGTCTATTAGCTAGATTATTAGTCTCCTTATTATACTTAATAGCGAAATCGAACCTTAATAAGTATATAGCCTACTAAGCCTAGTAGCTATTTAGCTACTTTACGCCTATAAAACTATAAAGGTTATTATAGTTAGATAGTATACAAATCGCCTATAGCGCGCCTTTAAGATAATAGCGCTATGTCTTAAAGTACTCGATAATTACTAGTAGCTCCTAATTATAGGTCTTATAGTTCTATTCTACTAGGGTAAGCTTCTAAGAGTAGAAGGCAATAGGGTGCTAATAAGTAGTATCCTCGCCTACGAAGAGCTAGGAGAGGATACTACCTAAGGCGAACCTAGAGGTATCTATCTCTATCTTAATTAGGAGCTTAAGGTTATAATACTAGAGGATTAGAGTAGTAGTAAAGGCTACTATAAGTATATAAAACGTAGCTTCTTTAGGCTCTCCCTATAGGAATAGGCTCCTCTTCCCTTTAGTTATTATAGTAAGTAGTGCTACTATCCTTAAGTAGTTCTTAATAAACTGCCTATAGAAGTTAGCGAAGCTAAGGAAACTCTAGACTTCCTTAAGGGTCTTAGATACTAGCTACTTCTTAACTATACTAAGCTTACTCTTAACTATTAATACGCTAGAGCTATTAATAATAAAGCTTAGGAACTCTAGTTAGTAGGTATAGAACTTATACTTCTTCTAGCTAGTATAGAGGGCGTATTTTCGTAGCCGCTCTAATATAAGGCGTAGGTACTAAGTATACTCTTTACGTAAGTTACTATAGATTAGAATATTATCTAGATATACTACGAAGCAGATATTAATAAGGCCTATAAGGGCTTAGTTAATATATACCTAAAAAGTCGCGGAAGCATTAGTTAGCCTAAATAGTATTACTAAATACTCGAAATAGCTATAGTATATATAAAACGTAGTTTCTAGTAGTCGTCCTCCTTAATTAGGATCATATAGTATATATCCTTTAGGTCTAACTTAGAGAACTATGCTACCTACCTAAGCTACGTAAGTATCTTATCTATAAGAGGTAAGAAGCATCGGTCTTTAATTAAGATCTTGTTTAGCCCTTAGTAATCTACGTATAACTATATAGTACTATCCTTTTTAGGAATAAATTGAATAGGAGCACCCGCCTTATTAGTACTACGCTAGATCTAACTATTCTAAAGGGCCTAATTGTTAAAAAGTATATACTATAAGACGTAAGCTTAAGATATAACGTTAATATCTATATAAGTATTAAGTAATATGTCTGTCTTAACTTTGTCTCCTTCTATAATAATAACTACGCTATATAGGCGCTTTATAGGTACTAGAGCTACGTCTAGACCTAGGGTATATTCGCTTATAGTCGAGGCTATAGAAGGGCTCCTTAATTAATAACTAGCCCTTACCTAACGTATTACTACCTACCTCTTATATAGTAAGTAGGCCTAGGTATAGCGTTAAG
>JABBMZ010000171.1:0-42298 GCA_013403795.1 Teratosphaeria pseudoeucalypti | reverse complement strand
GGGGGGGGGGGGGGGGGGGGGGGGGGGGGGAAGGAAAGTGGCAGGCTTTTAATAATCAGGATACGAAGATGGTGTACCACGCCAATCCGCCTCATCAAGGTACAGTACCACTCTCTCCCTCCCTTACTTCGGCCCCGGCCCTGATAAGGAAACCAAGGAAGGATGGGAATGGTCTCCCCCGTTCCGTCTCACACCTGTCGTCCTCCGAGTCTCCGACAATAGTTCTCATGGATCTCACGCACACCCGACATCTCACACCCCTGGTCGCCCACCCACCCCCCATCGTTCCCCATGGTCCCGAAACCAGAAAGAACCATGACCTACATACACTTTTTTGGGGGGGGGGAAGGGTCGGCAAGAAGGGGCGTGTTCGCGAGGCTCGTAAACGCGGGACCCGAGGACGAATCGGAAAGGTCTGGCAGGCCCCTAAGCCTAAGCCCACGCCCACGGCCCAAGCCCAAGCCTCGTCCTGGATATTATTATCTTGTTATTATGATGATGATGATGATGCACAGCACAGTACCGTCTCTGAGCGAAGGACAGTCCGGGGCGGGAGGGGGAAAGTGTGGGCCGTGGGCCGTGGGCCGTGGGCCGTGGCGTGTGTGAGAGATGAGACGGGGAGACGCCAGCGGACACACCGCTCCTTGTTTGCTCCCAGTGGTTCATTCCTGGGCGCGGGTCGATCGGGTTTGCCGGATCGGGTCATCCTGCTCGGGGATTGACTCCGGGACATGGAAAGTGTCATAGGACAGCATTATTATTATGATTTAGATTTCCCCATTCTGAGCACATCCGAGACCGAAGCGAGCGCGGATCCCCGGTACTACATCCCTCCTACATGTCCATAGTAGTAATCTAGTATTATTATATCATCAGCTTTTTCCTCTCTGACACAAAACCCCCACGCGCCTCCCTGTCCGGGCCCGCGGGGACGAACCGACTCCGCAAACTCAATCCCCATGATTCCCCACGCCAAGCCCCGCCAAGCTTCCGGACCGTTGGATGCCTCCTTCCCTCCATCCCCTTCTTCCATCTCACGGAACTCACCATCCCCTTCTTCCCCGCGATTCCGCGAGGGTCTGCCGCGATCCTTTTGGATGAGGATGATCAAGAATCAAGCTGGGGGTGCGGTGCGAAGATCATTACGAATCATCGACCCGGTCGTGTGGCGTTAGCAGTAGGAGTGTGTTGTCTGTCACACCAGACACGACACACAAGACAGACACAAGACAGACACAAGACAGACACAAGACAGACAACAAGACAGACACAAGACAGACACAAGACAGACACAAGACAGACAACAAGACAGACACAAGACAGACAACAAGACAGACACAAGACAGACAACAAGACAGACACAAGACAGACAACAAGACAGACACAAGACAGACAACAAGACAGACACAAGACAGGTGGGTACATGTCGTTGGCAACGCGGGGCGGAGTTACGTGGATCAGTGGAGAAGAAAGCAGGGCAAGACGGGCTGTTGACCCGTTATCCGTTCTGAGGATGATGATGATGATATCCAATAATGCGTCGTCGGTGGTCATCACGCCGCCCGGGCCAGGCTCGGAGCGTGTGTGTCTAGCTGAAACGCGGCGTCCCTTCACACTCTCTCAGTCGTTGGCACCGATGAGGGTAAAAGTGGTCAGCGCGAGTCGAGGTACCGACTTTCCCGACTGTCATCATGGACTCATGCACGGCGGTCCCAGAGGAGGTCCCAACAACCACAGTCCGGTGCCCCAACCACCCACAACCATACATACGCATCACTCTTCTCTACCTCTCTACCATCACAACTACCACACGAGCCATGCTCCCCCCACCTCCCTGGCAATCGACATCGATCGTTGAATGATTATGCGCAAAAGTACTTGTACCGTCTACATATGTCCACCACGACATGCCAGCCACGCCTCACGCCACACCTCCACGAGGTCCACGGCCCACCCCGGCTCCGACGGCCCGGGCAGACTTCGCGTCTCGTATCTTGGAACTCTTGATGATAGGTGTCAGGTCAGATAGGTCGTCAATCATTTATGACACGCGAGACGCGGCGCGCTCCACAACGGTTGGAAGCGGTGGTGCGAACCAGATCCAGCTGATATGACGTGCGTGGGAGGGATACTATGTATGTGGCCCGATCGCCTTATCATCCGGCTCCAATCTGGGACGATGCACCTCACCTCAAGCGCTGGGCCGATCTCATCGATCTTATCGACCAGACTCACCGATCTATCGACCAGACGTGGCGTGCATGGGACATGTGATGGCTTTCATCACAATCAGTAGGTTGGGTCGGAGGAAAGTCCCACGATCAACGAACTCGACCCCATGCTTCCCTCTCCCCATCAACACATACTCGCTCAAATCGACAGCGCCAACCCATCTCCCTCGACAACACCTCCACGAAAAATCACCAAGGGTACCCACCCCCTCCCCTCCTCCCGCTCCTCCCCCACAACCCCCCTCCCAACCTGCTCCCGATGCCTGCCCTCCAAAAACGCCCCCAACGACCCCGCAAACCTCTCCCTCCCCTTATACCCCGCCACCTCCTCCCCCCAACTCCGGACCGCACTCGCCAACCGCCCGGGCACCCCCACCTCCCCCGCCATCTCCACCACCGGCACAAAATACGTCCGGATCGTGAACACCACCCCGCCACTCCTCGGCAGCCGCCGCAGACTCTGCCGCTCCGAGCGGAAATACATGCACTCGGCCGGCGTGTCCTTCGCCGCCGTCGCCCACGAGATGTGCTCCGCGTCCTCGGCCCCGATGCTGTGGCTCCACGCCAGGTCGTCGTCGACTTGGATGAAGTAGTTGTTCCGCACCATGGGCGCGGAGGGCTTGAGGCGGCGGAAGAAATCCATCATGCCTTTCTCGAGTTTGGACTCGTAGCCGGGGACGGAGCCCGAGGTGTGGATGTCCGAGAGCGACATCCGGAATTTGTCTTCGAGGCGCCAGAAGCCCGCGAGCAGGATGGCGGCCGCGAGGAGGTAGTACTGACCGTCTTGCCGCTCGAACATGATGGCCAGGTCGTCTTGGACCAGGCGGGCGCAGAGGGCCATGGCGTCCTCTTGATTTCCGTTTACCGTCAGGTTTGCGATGTGGAAGGATTCGTGTGTGACGAGGTTGTCGACGCCGACGTCTGTTCTGCGGAACATAGAGGGATAACGTTCGGAGAGGTAGGCACACAGCTCTTCAAGGAGTTCGACCGCCGCGTCTTGGACTTGCGTCTCCGGAGCTGTGCGGATGCATCTGCTGCCTCGTTCGGCGATGCGGCGGGCTGTGGTGGAGTGGAAATGCAGGTACTGGTTGTCGAGTTCGATCCAGTCGTTCCAGTCCATCGAACGGAGCCCCACGGTGATGTGGTATGGGCCGTAGCGGAAGGGTCGGTAAGGCAGGGGCTTCGTGTCTGTGACCGACCAGTCCTTGTATGGCTCAGCGGTAGGTCGCTTGAAGTTAGACGGCGTCCAAGCTGTTGGAGATGATCAGCATCGGCTGTTCCGATGTAGCACGGAGTTGTGACTGACAACCAAATTCTCTGGGTGTGGATTGCTTCTCATCGGCAGTCTCAACACTGGTCGGTTTCTCTCGTTGTGGCGTCGACCGCCGAGCATTGCAGTCTTGCTCTGCTCGTCGTCTTACGTTGAAAACAACTTAATCACAACGGGTATTGCGGCGAATGCAAGGAGCGCATATAGCTTGATGCTCACAGGGTTCTGTTCTCGGACGTTCCTGAAAAGGTATTGCATTCCCTCAAGCCTGGAGCTCTTCGCGATCCAGTCCTGAGCCGATCGCATCGTGCGGCAACCTGGGCTCTGTTGGTTCGAAGTCCTATCTTCCGTCTAGTGCTGGTCGGGCGCTGCAATCATGGCAAGAAGTATATGCTCGTAATCTGAGTTGCGGAGATATGGTGACCTACCTTCAGGATTTCTGCTGCGCTAGCCCTACTCTTGTTCGTGCATACTTGCGTATACAGTACTCATGATAAGGACGACCACTCGAGCACCCCACATCAAGCCTCTCACGCTCAGTGCATGCGACGCGTACCTTTACCGTGTTCGGCAAGCTTTACCTCACGTGATGCTGGCCTATCTCTGTTAGCCTGATAGGTCATGAGGCTCGCTCGAACTCCTGAGCAATGATATATGTCACCAACCGCTTCCGCTCATGATGGCGATGTGTAGACCGGCAGAGATCAAAGTTTTGGGATCACGGTCGCGGCGAGGCGATGGCTACATTGCTCAAGCTCGATCTAATAAGCCTGAGCTGCCGCATAGCCCCACAACGACCAGATTTGGATCGTGGTACTGTCACGTCGCTCCAGGGTTCTGCAGCAGCACTACAGAGGGCTGTAACATGAACACAATAGATCGTGACCTGCACTCGGCCTTCTTGCCGCCAGGCCCCACCGGACCAGGCACAGCTCCCCAGATGCCCATGGCTTCACCTGGGCAAGGACTGAGGGCGTCAAATCAAGCCCTTGGACGATCTGGGTTGCAGACGAGCCAGGGCATGGAAGTTCTGGCGCTGTGCAGCGCTGTGCTGTCACTGCAATGTTAGGGTATAGTCCACCGGCGCTCCGGCCTCAATGCGAGCAATGCATGTTATGCTGTCATTGGCATCCAGACTCAACTTCACGACAGATGCTCGATGTCTGGTACTCCATCCATTCGTTTCTCCGGAGTCTGTTTCTTCTTCCGCCGCAAGAGGCAGTACTCGCCCCAGACTCTCCTGAAACGTTCTGGTATGAAAGGCACATCTGGCACCCACCCCAGCCTGCCAACAGTCCCAGTCGAAGCAGCGTCCATAAACGGCAGGCACTGCAGTTGTTCCCAGGTTTCCTGATCGTTGATGTAGCTCGGCTCGAGTGAAGTGACCTCGGTAGAAGGCAGCTGGCTATCCACAATAAAGGAGCAATGTCGGACATCCGTGTATTTCCCAGGGTCCTCACGATTCTCGTCGTTCATGCCTGGTGGCACCAGCCATGTCCCTGGAAAGAGGCCGAAGCCCTGGGCCGCCTCACTGAACTCCCCTGGTAAAAGTCCTTCGAATTCGCTCTTGATGAATTTTGCTCGCACACCCTCTGGCAGTAGATAGTGCGTAGGGAAGCGGTACCATTCCTTGCCGAGACATACAGTATCGCCCAGCTTACTCACCCCGGGTCGATGAAGAGGCTGATATATCGCTAGTGGTGCCCCGAAAGCAGTAATCGTACCAAGAGTTCGGAAGAGCGAGACAGCCATGCCACCAAAAAGGAAGACCAGGACTGCGACGAGGCGGATCTGGACTGGTATTTTTGCAACCATGTCCTTTGGGTCTGTTGAGCCTATATTGGCCAAGATGATGTGCATCGAAATTGCCGCATTTAGCGCCAGCGCCGGATAGGCTGGGTACATGAACCTCTCCTCTTTGTGTGGCTGCAGCGTAAAGATGCCGAGCCAGAGGTAGAAGGGTAGTGTGAAGATGATACCACGGAACCGCGTGGTCTTCATCGCACCTGATTTCATGCTGAGATAGTTCTGCGCCAGCAGCAAAGGTAGGGCGAGGAGGGCAAGAGGCAGCCAAAAGTGGAAGTTGAGGAAGAGGTTCCGCAGGTAGAAGTGCCAGGGTTCGGTACCGTAGATGTCTGGGCCCTTGCCTTTGGAGGCGGAGAGGACGTTGTACATGACTATGTTCAGCGGCACGACCTGCAGCTTTTTGTAGAAGAAGGCATCCAGGCCAATCTGAGCAGCCAAAAAGCACAACGTCCTCACGACGCCATCGACTACGCGCCAGAACAGGGCTTGCTTACCAGCTGAGTCGTTCAGTAAGCCTAGCATTGCTTCTTCGAAGAGGAATGGAATGCTAAGGGCAGCAGCAAAGGGCCAGCCGAGTGTGGCAGCGAGACCGAACATCCAGATTCCCTGGGCAGTCCTCAGACCACCACGCCAATCCAGGAAGGCTGCGATACCAAGGGCAGTGAAGTACATAGCAAAGCTACTCGGCAGATAAGCAATGCTCGCATGCCACAACCCTGAACTCGTGCAAAGTACGCCCACAAGCGTGACGGCAACCCTGGGATTCAACGTGGCAGCCACCTTGCTGTATAGCCTTGTCTCACACAAAGCACAGATGAAGGCGAGGAAGATGCGCAGTACGTAAAACTCCAGCATTTTTCCTCCTCCCAGCAGTTTGACGGGCAGCGTGATGATTGCATGGAGGACGACATAGGTCCAGCTCCGAATGGCATATTCCGGGCTATATTCCCATGTCTGGAAACCGTGGCCGTGAGTCAGGTAGTGCGTGGGCTCCCAGTAATTGAAGACTTCGTCGCAGTCCTGGATCGGGTGGAAGAGGGCGGCCAGGGCGTGAGAGGTGAAGAGGACGTAGAATGCGATCCGTGGGTCGAGCAGGAAGGGCGCTTTGGGGATGGCCTGTTTGCCCGGCGCTCTTGAGGGTGGCGAGCGTGACGGTGAGGAGGGATCAGGAGCGTTGGGAGGCTTGAAGCGCTGGCGGACCACCTGCTTGGGCGCCATGGTGAGATGCGGTCTGAATAGGGTACATGTAGAAAGGAGCTAGCATTGGGACGCGGCTTTGGACGCGCGCACTGCGATGATTCATGCACGCTGACGTCGTTTTGGCCGAGTCGCGAAATTTTGGCTCTTACCTACCGAACACGCCCAAGATATTTTGCACACCCAAACTCCCTCTCCACAGCACCGCACACCATCCTCCAGCAGACATCGCACTCGTTGGTCTGCGAGTATGGAGTCGACGCTCCACCCGGCGGTGGACAGACAAGAACCCGATTCCGAACGCTCGCCCAAGCGCATACGACTCGATGGCGCGTTGGACGTGACCGAAGACGTGCAAGACGAGATTGTCGACGATGACGAGGGCTGGGATGACATCTATGCCACTTCCGCCTCCCGTGAAGAACAGCCGTCCGCGGTAGAGATGGCCATCAGTAATCCCGCCGCGCCCAGCAATGCGCCAGAGCACTCTTGCACAACCTCTGCTGCTCAAAATGCCACGCCGGCGCAACACAACGGCGAAGAGCCTCACCTGGAGCTAGCTCCTCACAATCACAAGGTGGACATGCCACCGAATAATCAGGTAAGCGATCGTGACGTGGGTGATGGTGATAGCGACGGCGACGGCGAAGGCGACGTCGTCGACGGGATTCCCTCGGAAGCGTTATATGGTGGTGATGAGCTGGCTGCGGAGACGGGCGAGGAGATGGCTGTAGATCGACCAGGGACGCAAGCCATGGAGGGCATGAGCGAGGTGGTTGGGCCCAAGGATGCGGTAGATGGCCAGATTGGTGATGCGCCAGGCGCAAATGCGGTGCTGGATGGGCAGAAAGCGACGAGCGCTGGTGATGGAGCCGACGTTGAGATGCAAGAGGCAAACCCGTCGAACACAGTCGGGCATGATCCAATACCAGGCGCAAATGGACCGCCCGACAAGGAGAATTCTGCGCAAGAAGCTGGGAACCCTGGCGAGCTTGGAAAACCGGCGACAGACACTGCTATCCTGGATCGCTCGGTTCATACAGCGGGGCCGACCGCGGGCCTATTACAGATGCTCGCAGGAGACACGTCCAAAGCGCCAGTATCGAAAGCCACAGATGATCCCGAATTCATGGCGGCCGCAGCTGAGCAGAGTGGCAACAAGCAGGCAGAATGGCAGTTTGACCCATCCGACGCAGAATCGTCTGAGGACGATTCTAGCGACAGCGATTCGGACTCGGACAGCAGTAGTGACGAGAGCGACGGCGGCTACGAATTACTCGACGCGGCAACAGCAGCTAAGATCCTGATGTCAGGCGATGGCGACGATGGCGACGAAGGAGGTGGAAAGAAGAAGGGCGGTGGCCTCGGCCAAGGTCCCAGGACCGCGAACGAGCAGAAAGAGCTAGCCATCAAGAAGCCGGACGTACATGTGGCTCCAGACACGAAGATCACGCTGCTTGGACATGTAGAGAGTATTGTGGAGAACATGCTGCTGATCAAGGGCGCGACACCGGGCGAGTACCAAGTGCTGGAATCTGGCTCAGTGTTGTGCAATGAGAAGCGCGAGGTGTTTGGTGTCGTCGGCGACACACTTGGACGCGTGCAGGAGCCACTGTATTCTGTCCTCTTCAACAACGCCCAGGAGGTCCAGGAGGCGGGACTGCAGCACACGAGCAAGGTATACTACGTGGATGAGCATAGCTCATATGTCTTCACGCAACCTTTGAGGAACATGAAGGGGACAGACGCCTCCAACATTCACGACGAAGAAGTCGGAGATGATGAGGTCGAGTTCTCCGATGATGAAGCCGAGGCGGAGTGGAAGAGGCAGAAGAAACATGAGAAGATGTCGAGGCGCGGTGACACGCGTAGTGGAGGGAGAGGAGGCTGGTCAAAGGCTCCGGGCGGTTCAGGACGCGACGATAGCGACACATTCGTTGGCAATGCAGGCAACGATGCACCGCAGCAGGACTATGGCGGCGCGCTCGCATACGACGATGGCGATGCCGAAGATGACTTCTACAAGCCGCTCAAGCGCCCGGACAATCTTGCCGCGATCATGGCCGGTGAGGCGCCTATGCCCAAGCCGCAGGATAGCACCGGCTCCGATCGCGGTCGCGGGCGTGGCAGAGGTGGACCACGAGGTCGTGGCGACAGAGGCGGCGGGCGAGGCCGCGGCGGTGGCCATACCGCGCAGGGTCGACAGGACTTCAAGGGCAGTGCCCACAGCTTCCCAGATCGTCACAACAACGACCCACCCCCTCAGCGCGCAAACGGCCACCAGGCCCGCCAGCCACAGCCCCTGCCTCCTCGGCCCAACTCACCGTCTTACTCCGGCAGACCAGGCTCCTCGCACGGCTACCCTGCCACCCCTCAGCCGCAGCAACAATATCCCCAACCCTACGCCTACCCGCCGCAGCCGCAGACCTACCAATTCAACGGCTACACGTATCAATACGGCAATCCAGCACCGCCGCCGCAGTCGCAAGCCCCAGCCACACAGCCAGCTTACAATTACGGCGCGTACGGGACTCCCGCGACCGCGTACAATTACCCGCAGCAGCAGCAGCCGCCGCCGCCGCCGTCGTATGGTTTCCAGCCGCTCCAGCCGGCGCAAGCTGGCTACGGTAGTGGTGCGTGGGCGCAGCAGCAGCAGCAGCAGGGGACGGGTGCATCAGGACAGCAGATGACGGCTGAGCAGTTGAGGAATCTGGCTGCGTTCTTGCAGACGAGGGGCGCGCAGCAGCAGTCGTGAGGGAAGGACTGCTCGTCGTGCTGCATTGGTCTCTTGTGATGTTGCCGAGATTCTTCTCCTCTGGCTTATGATGTGTAAGGATAAGGGACGCGTGCGCTTCGATGGCTGTGTATCTCAGCGGGGTTGCCTCCGAGGACGGCTCGCGTGGAGCGTGTTGTACAGACAGACGGCAGGTTGGCTAGAACCGCACGTTAGCATCGTCTGCCTAAGGTACTAGGCCACGGAAATGAAGCACCGCGCTGGCCAGAGAACCAGCCTCTTCTCAGGTCATTGCAATCTCCTTCCTCTTGTCTCTGGACGTGTCCTTCATGACTGCACATAGTCGCATCTGGGTACATCATCACATCGTTTCATGTAAATTCAGCCCTCTCATCCCTCTACGCTCCTCCTTCCCCCTCCCTCTTGAGTCTACTCCTCCTAAGCCCCTCCTCGACCTTCGATTTCCTCCACTCACAGCCCTCCGCGAACTCACAAATCCGACACTTGAACGCCTCCTCGATATCAACACCCTTCGTCTCTCGCTCGCCCCTCCACCACCTCATCTCATCCTTGACATACGCATCCAGCACCTCCGCATCGAACACGAAGAACCGCTTCCCGATCAACCCACCAATCTTCGCTTCTCTGTATTCCGCGGTGAGGAGGTTGGAGATCGAGGGAGTGTGGAGTGAGGTGGGGAGCGGTATGGATTTCAAGAACTCGGATATCATAAGGCTCCAGAGCATGAGGAGGGTGTTGTGCGAGAGTAATTCGGTGACGGAGTCACGGGGTTGTAGATCGTTTTGGTCCCAGGGGTCGGTGGGGTTTTCGTGCTCGAATGCCGTATCGAATGTGCTCATTGAGGCTATGAAGACGTCGCTGAAGGTGGCGTTGGGATCGACGCCGTAGCGGGCGAAGATGCGCAGGGCGTCGACGCCGTTAGCGGCTAGGGTGCTGAAGAGGCGATGGTACATCATTAGTTGGTAGTGGACTGGTCGGGTTTGGCTGCCGGAGGAGGGGAGGGATTTGGATTGATGGGTTTTGACGTCGACCATGTATAGCGTCTTGGGCTTGTCGTGCAGTGTTCCGAGAAAGCCATAGGAGTTGCCGGCCTGTTGCTCCAAGATTGTGGCACTTGTTTGGGGGCTCGTCATATAGTCCGTAAAAGTACGCTGATCATGGGCCAGTGCCGTCTTGCCTTTGCTGCCTTTCTTCCCGGCGATACTGCTCGCCTGCTCGTCAGTCTGAAGCATGTCTGCCTCGGCATCATCATCAGGGCACTCGGTCGTGATCTGATCAACAATCCCATTCACGACTTCTCCATGGACCACGCCCCAGACCTCCAACTCCCGCGTCATCCCTGTGCGTCTCAGCGTCCGCAGGCCCTGGATAATGTTCCATATCCGCAGTGCGAACCTGTCCTCCTTCGTCTGCACATCAACCGGAACCTCCTTGTGGACCTGCTCTTCCAGCTTCTTGTGCACTTTGGATCCCTGCTTCATGGCGGCCGTCCTCTTAACTTTGCCATACTTGGTCAGGCTGTACCAGTACTGCAATTCGCACCATGCTGGGCTGATGAGATCGGTGACTGAAAGCGGTTTCTTGGGCTGCGTGCGGAAGCGTTGTATGGGCGTCAGTGTAGCCTTTTTCTCTGTCCTAGGAATTGGCTCGGCCGCTGGTTCTGTATCTGCTTTCTGCTGAGTCTCTTCTTCGGCTGCCCGATTCGCTACAAGGCGCTTGAGTCAGCGCGTCAGCTTTCGATTGTCTGTCAGAGTAGGGTCAGACTCACGAGAGAAGGCTCCCTTGTTGGCCTCGTCGTAGTTGATCGCCACCGGAGTCTCCCTTTCCACTCTCCTCTGGCTACCATCGGTGCACTGCTGTGCGCGGTTAAGCTGGGCAATGATTTCGGTGAGATCATCTCGTATCCTCGCCAGCCTCGCCAGAGGCCTTCCATCCCCATGATCGTCCAGTATCTCAGGCTTCTCGATCACTGGTGGAGCGGTCCCAGGCTGCTGTGACGCCGCCTGCGAGAGTATCTGATCCACTGTCGCCTCGTCGAGGTCCGAGCCATAGTCGCTATCTCCACATGCTATCGTGGAGATCTTCGCGCCGACCATACTGTCATCTTTGGCAGCGACAGGTGTGGATCGCCGTGGTGTAGGCGTCATGGAAGACCGAATAACGCGTTGCTGACAATTACGCGACACGAGACGAGCGCGGTCTTTGATTGACTGTGATCAAATCTAATCAAATCTGGTCAATGCCAGGTTCCATGCTTGGGGTTAGGGTTTGGGTTACCAGCGCCGGCGACAGCGAGCTCGACTGATACATCTTTTCGGACCACAATTGATAGTATGGTGTCTTCAAGGGCTTTTTGTATGTGTCATGTGCTTTTGGGGCGTCTGGACTGTATGTGGCAGCCAGTATCCTGTCAAGTCAATTCTGGACATACAATTTCATATGTAAATTCAAAGTATATCTAACATCTCAGGCATGTGCCAGGCTGTCTTCCACAACACATGCTCAAAGGATCTCGAAATGTTCCCGTAGACGATCAGAATCATCGTGAGCATCATTTGCACCGCAGCACAACCAAAGACCACAGAGCTCGACGGACGGCAAGTCGCTGACGGCAAGACATTGAGAGAGAGCGCCAGGAATCCACAACGGGCAGCCCAGGCCTTCCTCCAAGGACAGACTGACAAGAGCAAGACAATTACATGTAATCAATGCGACGACCAGCATGTACGTACATGAACCCAGCACCATTCAAATAATGACCACTTCACCCCACAGCCGGCCCACTCAGACTCCTCTGCCTCTGCCTCAAAATCTGCACCCCCAACTTCTCTGCCATACCCACAAAGCCCTCATCCGACATCGTCACCCAAACATCCACCCACTCCTTCGCCTCTCCGCTCTCAATCCAACTCTGATGCCGCTCCTCCCTCGGCCGCTCCACATACACAGTCCTAAAACCATTCGACTTTGCAGCCTTGAGATCGTCGAGATGCGCCGCAACCATCACGCACTCGTTCGTTTGCAGGCCGAGCTTCGACGCCGCACCAAGATAGACTTTGGGATTGGGCTTGTAGGATTGGAACATCTCCGCCGAGAAGATGTGCGTGAACTCCATGTTGCCGTGCTTAGCCATGTCCGTGATGAGGTCCAGGTTGCCGTTCGTGAGCGTGCAAGTCCAGAACAGGCGATTCAGCTCTCGGATGCCGCGGCAGGTATCTGGCCATGGCTCGAGTCTGTGCCACATCATAGTCAGGTCCTGCAATTGCCGCTCGTCCCAAAGACTGCCGTCGTGCACGAGGTTAGAGGGCGTGTCGTCGATCCGTGGGAAAAGGAGTCCGCGTTCCGTCATGATCTCTCGGAGGGAGTCCAGATGGTGCTGATCTACCGTCTTATAGGGCTGAGCTGGGTCAGCAGCGAGGGAGCGAGTGAACTTGAGATAGCTGTTTCGCCACTCCGGAGCGACTGCAAGACACGTCAACGGCTGCTTGCGAGCAGGAATTGAAAATGAGCCAGACCTTCGCCCCACTCCTCAAATGTCATGTCACTGGCCTTGATCCTGATCCTGCTCGCCAGTGAACTCGCCGGCGAATTCAGCGCATTTCTCGCCTCGTCCCACAACGCCTGCGTGATCGTCTTCCTCCAGTCCACACAAGTGCCGAAAACATCGAAGAAAAGACATCGTGGGTGCGGATCACTGAGCGCCATTTTCGATGCCTCTAATGCTGATAACGCTCCAAAGGCTGTCTTCTCTGCTGGAGAAGCAGACTTCTCTTGCGGAGGAAGTGGAGTGGGCGCTGTTGATATACGGTCTGCTCTCAACGGACTGGTAGGCTCTGTGCTGCGAGGGCGCCCTATAACGGATGCCTGTTCCTGAGCTGCCATAGTCATTGTGAGCTAGTAGTAGACTGACGTAGCGCTGGTCCTCGGCCGGTGCCGGAGAGGTCTCTCGGTCCTCTCGTTGCTTATCTTGTCAGTGGTGCAGAGTCACCAAGTGGTGATGAGAAGCGTTGCGAGAGCAGCAAAGAGGTGGTGTTCAAGAACTGTCAATCGGTGCCAATGTGTTCACTAATATAGCAGTGACTCCTAGCCAACCTCTGACGTCTGCTTGCCATCCTGACGATACAGGCCGAGGGCCATGGAAGTGACTACCGTAGAGGCAAGTCGACAGCACTTCTACGTCAGAAAGTGCCCTCAAGATCAGGACGATCGCGTAAGGATCTGCAGGTTGACATTGCCTGTGTTGTGAGGGAGAACATGTGATCATAAGTAGCATTTGGATGAAGATGAACGCCCAAGGTTCTCCACGAACGCTCATCAGCTTGCCGGTCGCAAACCCTGCAAGGCTACTTACTGTATCATGGGCGTCTTCGAAGCAGCGCGAGTGCACCTCAACGACCGAGCTCTTTCTCATAATTCGCCGTCGTGCAGGATAACAATAGGCGCAAGCGTCAAGATGAAAGTGCAGCATCGCGCTAGCGGCGGACTTCCGGCCGCGACTTCATCTCGTATCCCACTTGGCGTCAAGACGCGGTGGTAGCTGCAAAACACGCGGGCTCGGAAGAGCAGGACGCGTCAACAAAGACCGCAGCCTCACGCGTCACTGGCTATGGCAGCAGGTAATGGGGAGTGCAGCGGAAGTCGTCAAGAGTAGAGCTCGATGTCATCGGCGTAAGCACGGAGAGGAAGCGATTTTGCGTGTAGTATTGTTATCATTGATGCAGCTCACTATTCACCATAAAACTCCAGAGCCGTTATACTACAGCATCAAAAACCAGAGAGCAAGACCGAGAGCAGTCTGCTGTGCCCATTTGCCCACCCATAACCGCCGCGCGCGCCATCCATCGCAGCCAACCCAACCAGTTGCTGCCTCATGCTGATGGATATCTGTGTTGTCGTCATAAAAGCCATGCCAGATAATGTTGTAGAGAGATGTGGAGGAAGTCGGAGAAGGTCGGAGGCGAGTCGCTTAACCACCGAAACCGTAGAGGGTGCGGCCTTGTCTCTTGAGCGCGTAGACCACGTCGAGGGAGGTGACCGTCTTGCGCTTGGCGTGCTCAGTGTATGTAACGGCGTCGCGGATGACACCCTCGAGAAAGGTCTTGAGAACACCGCGGGTCTCCTCGTAGATCACTGGAGAGGATGTCAGTGACTGCTGGAGATGCTGAGCCGGTGAGGGGCAGTGAAGACTTACTGGCAGAAATACGCTTGACACCACCACGACGCGCCAGACGGCGGATGGCAGGCTTGGTGATACCCTGGATGTTGTCGCGCAAGATCTTCCTGTGGCGCTTGGCACCGCCCTTGCCCAGGCCCTTGCCACCTTTGCCGCCTGTGGAGAGGTCAGTAAGACGCGTTGCACGGCGGCGAAGATGGGAGGATACTCACGTCCAGTCATGTTGATTGAGTGGGTGTGGGTTGAGAAAGTGGTTGTGGGATGATAAGGTTATTGATGAAGTGGTCGTTGTGGATAAGGCTGGATGCGTGTGGTGTGTGAGGGAACAAGTCGAAGTTGCGTGGGGAAGCAAAGACTTATGTAGGTCGGCGACTGCCCGCGCCGAACTTCAGATCACCGGCGCACCCCAGACGCGCTGCCATTGTACACAAACACATCCGGCTTAGCGCCTGCTGACCACAACTTTGAGAATCAACAGGAGCAACTTGCAACGCGCGCTGATTGGCCCGTGCAATCACGGCTTGTGAGTGCTGCTTTCCAGACGCTCCAACGTGTGCGTGATTCACAGCCCCACGTTCCGCCTATTTGAATCTCTCCTCCCGCACTTGCACCTCTTCTTCGACATCACACGCCACCCACCACCCGACTATCCATCAAGACCATCAGCCTTCCTTCTCATCAGACAACACATCAAACATCCTCCCACCCACACCATGGCGCGTACCAAGCAGACAGCCCGTAAGTCCTTCGCCGTCGTCGACATGAATGTCGTCCGCTTCGCCGGTCGCGATTTGGCATGATCGTCGTGCTTCGGCACGCGCATCTGCTTGACGCGTCTGGCGAAGACTTTCACTCCTCCCTCACTCCAGTATGCTGACAACAACCTGACAGGCAAGTCCACTGGTGGCAAGGCCCCACGTAAGCAGCTCGCCTCCAAGGCCGCTCGCAAGTCCGCACCATCGACCGGTGGTGTCAAGAAGCCTCACAGGTACAAGCCGGGTAAGCATCACCGCCTCATCACGTGCCCTCAGCATCCACTAACATGGCATCATAGGTACCGTCGCTCTCCGTGAGATCCGTCGGTACCAGAAGTCGACCGAGCTCCTCATCCGCAAGCTTCCCTTCCAGCGTCTCGTCCGTGAGATCGCCCAGGACTTCAAGAGCGACCTCCGCTTCCAGAGCTCTGCCATCGGTGCTCTGCAGGAGTCCGTCGAGGCCTATCTCGTCTCTCTCTTCGAAGACACCAACCTGTGCGCCATCCACGCCAAGCGTGTCACCATTCAGAGCAAGGACATCCAGCTTGCCCGCCGTCTTCGTGGCGAGCGTTCGTAAGCGATGACTTTTCTCCGACACTTTTGATACCATCTACACGACAATGAGCACGACCACTTCGATCTCTTCTCGCCTGGTTGGGCATGTGTGACGGGCAGTGGGCTACACTCAGATATGGCATGCACTGATTGAGAGACACGGAGTTTGCGGATGCTTTTCTTATTGGCTTTTTGAGGGCGGCGGGCAATGGGCTGAGATATCACATGGTGCACCAAGGCGGGTGCGATTATGTATCATAATGACAATGATACCAACAGGCGATGTGCCTTGCATACTTCAAACACATTCTCTCCTTGATTGTTTTCCGCCGTGACTGTTGCATTACTGCTACGTGCTTGCGCCCGATCGTCTCATGGTTCACTTCTTCATCGGGCGCAATATGCCTCTCCGCCGCCATCGCCCTCTCTGGCCTTTGACGTCTTTTACGGGTATACCTTATCGACCTTCCTGACCGCAGAACATGGATGATACAACAGACGAAGTCTGCATAACCTCATCATAGCAGTCATCAAGTCTCGCTACCGCTCCAAAGAAAGATCATGAGAAGGACATTTGCTGTCTTCCGTCTTGGCAGCAGACTTCGCAATGGAATCCCCGGAAACGGCTCGTGCAAGTCAGCGACTCAGCCCTACAGTTTTGCTTCAACCGGGTCGCACTTCCGATAGCGCAATCACTAATAACATGCTCAGGGAACTTCAATAGAACGAAGGCACCCGAGAAACGGTAAGCATGGCTTTGACCCGTCCTTCATTCCCCTTCCTTGTTCCACACTGGGTCATGTCCACATCACAACGGACGCCGCGACGATGATATCCCTCTTTCCCGGCCTTGCTGGCCGCTCAACGATCCGGAGATTGCAAGAGAGAGTCCACAGGTCTATAGTCAGGCGGCATCAGGCTCGCTACGAGTGTGGGAAGACCAATGGTTCTCCATCCAGCGACGCCAAAGCACCGAAGCCTCCACCACCAGGCTCGACCTACCGCACAATACCGGGTCCGGCATGGGCTTGGATCGAACCCCTTGCCAGACCGCTCCGTGGCTACGGCAACATGCAAAAGCGCAGTCCGCTCCTTACGCAATGGGAGTCGTCGCTCGTAATCTACTACCTCGGCGATCTCTCCGCGCAAACCATGCAGACATCTGGGTTCAAAGAAGGCGACTACGAGCCTGCAAGAGGGCTCAGAGCGATGTTGATCGGAGGGCTCAGCAGCATACCGAGCTACAAATGGTTCTTGTTCTTGGGCGATCACTTCAACTACAAGAGCCACGTGCTCAGCCTGGCGGTCAAGATCGTGATCAACCAATCCGTCTTCACGCCGATCTTCAACACGTACTTCTTCAGCATGCAGTCGCTCTTCGCGCGGGAGACTTGGATGGATCTGGCGGAGGCGAAGAAGAGGGTCATCGAGACCGTGCCGACGAGCGTGAAGAACAGCTGGAAGGTCTGGCCCATCGTGACGGCTTTCAGTTTTACATTCATCCCGCCGCAGACACGGAATGTATTTGCGGGCGTGATTGCGGTTTTCTGGCAGACGTATCTGAGTTGGTTGAATAAGCAGGCGGAGCAGGCTGAGGGGCTCGGGAGACAGGCAGGTCACGGGGAAGTCGAGGAGATAGAGAAGAGAGGATTGGAGGGAAAGAGTGCCAGCATGGCCGCGAAGAGCTGAGCGGCAATGAAGACAGAGCACGAACCATCTTGGCATACCAATGCTTCATTTCGAGGAACATGTCCAACGTAAGCTGAGGCCGCTGGTCTGCACAGATCTGACCTTGGGCGGCCTGCTTGGTCCGAGAGCACGATTACGTCGTGTCCAGCGCTCTGTCGAGCCTAGAGATGTCGTCGCGACCATGGACAGACCGCCGTGGCTGTCTGGCGTGTCCGAGCAGCGACGCAAAACGACAGCGTCCCACGGATTCGCGGCTTGGCTGCAGTCGCCAATGTACGACACGAATTCGCTGTGAATCCGCTGTCATTGGGTAGCAGCTCAGATCTGGCAAGCCGCGGACTGGAGACGGATTGCGTGAAAGTTCGAGGAGAGTGACTTTTCGTCCCCGCCAGCTCGCGTTGATTGGGAGGCGAGAGGTCGCCTGTGTCTTTCCTTTGGCTCTGAAGATCAAATGATTCTCGGACGACCCGAGCAAGTCTCGAGCTCTCTTTCGCAATCTCGAAATCTAGCGGAGGAGTGTGTTCAGCCGGGGCTGGGTTCTGTAATAGACGAGTAGAGATTTGAAGTTTAATGCTTGGATTCAGCCACGCGTCTTCGTCCTGTTGAGGTCGACATCGCTTCGAAAAAAGCACATTCTCGAGTTTTGATGTATCAAATGGACATCGAGTGGGCACTCCTTTGTGGATCTGTAGGATTTATAAAGGACAGCATCGCGCAGGGTGACGCGCCTCACACGTCTGCGATTGCTGGGTCGTACACTCCACTTGCAACGAATCGTGAGCTTGCAAAGCCTCCGTCTGCCGGACATATCGTCTCTCCAATGAGGCGTCCATTATTCGCCGGACCAAGGCTGACACCAGCTCTAATGCAAGACCACGGCTCTTGGAAGGATGCACGCGGGAGAGTCAAAGGATGCGTCGAACCTGACAACTGCCTTGGGCGTGGTTCGGGACGATCACTCTTTTCACGGAAGGAGATCTCTCTTCTACTCATGGATGCCTTCCGCTGAAGCTCCAGCTGCTTGGAGACCTACATGTCTTGGTAAGATATGCGTATCGATCGCGTGCTGGCTTCCTAACGGATCGACTTATGTCCCGCCCGAAGGCATGTCTGGAATAGTGGGCTGTGACGACGATGTTCACGGTACGCAGACTCTGTGCAGGGCTGCGAGGCTCGCACAGATCGAGAAGCTCAAGTCGGTGATCGATACTATTGACGCTCTGTTCGCCGTACCAGGCACAGACTCGGTGGTCTGTGAGGTTGGAGACGGAGATGAGGACGATGGAGACGACGGAGATGGGGAGTAGAAGCGAAGCCCCATGGAGGCCAGCGCCCGTCTCCCCTGATAGCCTCGGGGAACATCTCGATCAATGGGGAAGATAAGTACATGTCAAGGGCCAACAGACGCGCTGGTTTCAGCAAGACTGTAGGAAGGCGCGACTTGATTGACTTGGCGGGAAAGAAAAGCTCGATGCAGGGAAACCAAAAGTAGAGTGAGCGAAGGCTCATTTTGAGTGGCATAGACCATACTACGAACGTGTATATCAAAGCTTGCTCTAATAACGCTCCATCACACTGTGCTGCTTATGCCATGCCATGCGACGCCTGGATCCCTTGTATAAATGCAGTGCTTCGGGAACCGCAGGCATGCCTTACAGATTGCATTCGCTTCAACCTGAGGTCATGTCCAAGCTCTACATGTACACGCGGAAGATCCAGTGGCGAAGAATCAATCGATGCCGAACATAAAAGACAAACGCAGGAGTTCTAGGCTGTCTTTTTCGATGTCTGACAACATCTTCAGAGGAGAGCTTCGCGGGAACCTTCACTTTCAGCTCACCTTGATGTTCGCAAGCATTGCCTGTGACTCGGTGCGTGTGGACAGCAGCCTCTTAAGTCCGATGTCGAGATGCCTGAGAGTGCCGACGACGTCCCGAGGGTGGTTGGTGGCCAGAAGCGACGGAACCTGTTTGAAGTCGTCCCAGCCCCAGTCGCTTTGAGAGGCAAATATTAGCACCATCATGGTTGCCGATCGGCATCGGGCCTCAGGGCCACCGTTGCTGCACCTCCATCGGGATCCATGGGTTCACCTCTCCCCACCCATCGTGAGGCCCTGCTGCTCGGCATGCCTCCGCATGGCCGCCGCCAGTTTGGGCCAGAACTCGACGTTGACCACGGCGTCGACGAACTCGGTCGACCGGACCACCCGCTCGCCGCTCTCGTCGAAGTCGAGCGTCCACATGTACTCGTTGACGTACTCGCCGGCCTCGGTGTCGGCTCGCGCCTGCAGGTACATGACGACGCGGCGGGCGGGGACATCCTCCAGCCAGTCCCGCACCGTCAGCTCGAAGTTGTGGAAGATGGCCTTCAGCTGCCGGAGGCTGCGCTCGTATTGCTGGTTGTCGGTGGGCGCGTGCCGGAGCGAGGCGGGCAGGATGATGCGCTGACAGTCGCGACTGCGGCAGGCGATGATCCTGTCGATGTCCATGTCGTTGAAGGCCTGCACCAAGGCCTCGGCGGTCGCACGTTGGGGGGACTTGGGGGGTGACGAGGAGGAGGAGGAGGAGATCCTTGCCGCGCTTGGCATGATGTGGATGGACCTGGGTTGGTGGGGACGCGGGAAGGTGTAGGCTGATCTTGCTGGTCAGGGTCGAGTGATGGCAGCTCAGCGGTGAAGGTTTTGGCGAGTTGGCGGAGGCATCCCGGAGGATCCTTGGAAGCGGGATGCGGCTCTGCTTGATTCTGACTCTTATTATTATTGATATTACCTCTATGGCCCCTGTTCACAATGTCATGAAGAACATGACAAGAGCTGGAAGACTGGATGGAATATATATCATCCATAGGTCCAACAATCGCGGCTACGATCCTACACGCTTGGATCATCCATGTGTACGCCACATTCTATCATCATCATGATATCGACTTCTTTCTCATGAGGAGTTAGACATATCGCCTTGGACGGCCGACGTCGGACGAAGCATCAGGCTACAAGGTATGTAATCATTGGCGGTAGGATATAATAACGATGAACCATGAGGTGTGCGTCCATCTTCGCATCTCGCTCCAGCCTACTCCGTCCTCACCAAACCCCCAAAGCGAGCCCTCATCCTCGCCGGATCCCTCGCCGCCTGGTCCTCCCCCACGACCGGCTCCATCTACTTACGACCCGGCGCCGCCCCAGATCGCCGACGCCCTGCACGTGGTCCAGCGCCCAGGTCAAACCTCACCGTCACCACCTCCCTCCTCGTCCAAGGCCCGGCGCCCCTGATGATCGCCGGCTGCAGTCAGCGACGAGGCGGGCCGCCGCCCGGCCTACGTCCTCGGCTTCGCCATCTACCTCTGTCGCCCACCTGGCCCTGTCGCTCCACCACAGCTACGACGCCCTGCTGTGCCTCCGCATGCTGCAGTCGGGCGGGAGCTGAGTACGGCTCCACAGACCTCGCCATCTCCCTCATGTTCCTCCCCCTCCGTCCTCTCCGCCTCCACCACCGGCCCACAACTCGACCGGAACGACCGCCGGCACGCGCGCCGCCTGGGCATCCCCCTGCTCAAAAACCGACCGACGGACCTCTCGCCACCTTCCCCATCGAGCAGGCGCGCCTGCAGATCGCCGTGCCCCTCGGCTTCCTCGCCTACGGCTGGACCATGGACCCGGACCACCGGCGACCCTCCTGTTCGTGTTCGGGCACGGCACCCCCGCCGCGTCGCAGTGCCCGACCATCCGCCTGGTGGACATCGACCCGGGCCAGCCGGCCACCGCGACCGCCGCCGTCACGCCCCTGACCGAGGCCGTGGGCGACGGGTGGGCTGACACGGCGCTCGCGCTGCTGCTCGTGCTGTCGCTGGCTTCGCCGATCGCCAGCATGGTGTATGGGGTGCGATGGCGGAGGGCGAAGCGGGAGAGGGTGGAGCGGAAGGAGGCAGCGAGACGGTGTGGAGGAGGTAGAAGAGGGGGGGGGGGGACAAGAGGAGAAGAGGAGACGATACATGACGACAGGAATGAAGACAGTTTTTATGCTTGCTGGGTGGGTGATATTGACTGATCTCAAATGTTTCCAGGGGTGAGGGGAACGAGACACTTTTTTTTTTTTTTTCTTTTTCTTTTTCTTCAGCAGACCAGGCCCCCCAGTGATCCAGCACTGAAATGGAAGGAAACCCTCACAAGCTCGAGGGTAGCTCATGGGGACTGCAGAGCGGCTTTTCTTCTCCCTCGCGATCATGCCATGGAAATCATATGGGGATATCTAACCTCTCCCGTCGTGGTCGCTGTGTCTTGTCCGAAGCCCGTAGATACTCTCCCCCTGATGGCGAGAGCCTCGGGCGCGTCCCTGCCGCTCGCAGAAGAAAGAAAAAAGCAACATGCCACCTCCCCCCACCCGCGCGCGCGCGTGTGCTCGCGGCTCGTCCACACTGCCCCCCACCCCAAAAAATAAAAACATCTGGACGCAGCGGATGGTTACTGTCGCCGCGTCGCTCACGCCCCTTGATGCGTATTGTGGTACCGCACCGGCCCATGTCGACTCTCCCTGACGCTGGAGCGAGTGGGTGTTGACGAAGCTGAATTTGTTTTACTGTCCCCCGTTGTCTTTCTTGCCCGGCCGGGCGACTTGCGCGGGGGATTTTTTGGGAAGCCGGCAACTGGACCGGCAGTCGAACGGCTTGGATCCCTCCCTTCACCGTCTCCACATGGCGGCGCGCGACTCCTGTGTCTCGGGTTTCCCGGCCCGCGAACTAACGGTGACCCATGCTCGCGATCCCAACTTGACGGCACGTTGCTGTGCGAGAAACTCCACCCGGGTGCATTGATTGGTGTCCACAAACCATGAAGTCCGGCTTCGACGACGCCCCCAACCCAGAGAGGTTTCCCCGTCCGCACACACCTCCTCCCCTCTCCCGCTCGTGGTAGGCGAGTCAGAGGCCTGCTGCCATCCGGCAGTAGCGTGTTCTCTGCGCATGTTCTCGTCGCTCCCCCATCCATCCGTGCCCCTTCACAAGATGACGCACTTGGACGACTTGGACTTGGACGAGCGATGCTTGTCCCGTCGTGATGCTCTGCCTGAAGGATAGTACCGATCGTGGTGACCTTCTTTCGGCCGGTAGACCTCCTCGTACTGCGTGCGACCCTTGCCGGAGTCACGGGGGGCGCTGGCCCGTTGCTTCCGCAGCTGCCGGACGACGTCGTAGAAGGCCTTCTCCACGTTGACGCAGTTCTTGGCCGAGGCCTCGACGAACTCGCAGTTCAACTGCTTCGCCAACGCGCTCCCTTCTTGGGTCGACACCTCCCGCTCCGTGACGCGGTCACACTTGTTGCCGACCAGCATGACCGGGGCGGGTCCCAGGATCGAACTGCCCAGGGTCTGTGAGAGGGGTGAGCCGGGGTAGGTGGGAGAGCCGGCCGAGGCGGCCTCCTTCACCCGCTGGATCTGGTGGTGGAACTTTTGTATGCGCGTGAACGACGATCTCGAGGAGATGGAGTAGACCAGCACGAAGCCCTCCCCATCTCTGATCCACTGGTCCCTCAACGCCGTGTACTCCTCTTGGCCCGCGGTGTCCAGCACCTCGAGCATACATGACTGGCCGTCGATCTGCACCTGCTTGCGGTAGGAGTCCTCGATGGTGGGATCGTAGGTCTCGACGAAGTGATTGAGGCATAACTGGCCGGTGTCAGTGGCGACGGTCCGTCCGAACGCGCTCGGCAGCCTCGCATGAAGTGACGCACCTGAATAGTCAACGCCGTCTTCCCCACGCCCCCGTCTCCCAGCACCACCAACTTGTAGAGGGTCATCTTCCCGTGGGACATGGTTGCGCCGGTGTCGCGGTGACTGCAGCTCGTGGGGATGCGGAGTAGGATGGCACAGGAGACTGACTGGTCACGGTCGAGAGCGCTCTTCGAATCTCTGTCCGTTTCGAGCTGTCGGCTCCCGTCAGGTCTCCCTGCGCTCCTCCCGTGAGTGCTGTGAGTGCTCCCGAGCACGCATACAACGAGCGCGGCGCGCGTCGCACTCGATCTCGCCGCGTCGGACGGCGGCTATGTGGTGGTGTGGTGTCGGAGCGGGGCGGGCACACTCTCTGGCGGACTCGCGTGCCGGCGGTGGCTGAATGGAGCGGGTGAGGCCGTAGAGGAGGAGGGAGGAGTGGTAGTCGGGCCGCGGACGGGGGCAGGTGGTGTTTCGCAGCGGGACTACTGGGGCGGGTCCAGCAGTCGTCACACGCCGAGCGGTGGCGGGAGCGCCGAGTGGTCAATGACGATTCTCGTCAGTGGGATGAGGCGAGAGGGCGGGGAGGCTGTTGCTGCCTCGTGATGTGTGAGCGGTTCGCAGGTGGTGGTGATGATGATGTACTGGTACGGGTGCGGGTACGGGTACGGTACTACTACTGTACTGGGTCCTGTAACTGTAGCTCTCGCCGCTCGGTGGAGCTCGAAAGGCCAAGGCCAAGGCAAAAGGCAATCATGGACGTGGAATGCTGGAGATGGGCAAAAGTTTAGGCAGGGTAGCTGCTTGGCTGGCTTCGGAACGGAGAAAGAAAGGGATCGACCGAGGGCGGAACATGGAGTCGAGTGTAGCCGAAAGCCTAGATCCTGATGGACTGATCACGTACACGGTACATTTCTTCTTCACGCCACGCCTGACCCTCTTCAACCTCTTCCTGCGGCCACGGCCAGGCGGGTTGGTGGTGGATTCGGTGGATGGGGTGGATGATGCAGCCAGGACTCCCAGTCTGCCCTGCCGACTACACGTGGGCCGCACGCGATCTCGAGCGGGTGAGAGGGAGGGGGGCTAGGATGAAAGAGGCAGCTGAACCATGGCCGTTCCTCGCTTGGTACGACCCGAGAATGGATGCCAAGCGCGCTCGGTGCACGTCAGACAAGATGGGCCTGCAGGCGGTGTTCAGTTGTTCCGTGGTTGTCACCAAGGTGGAGAGGTAGGGGGTGGGAGGAGTCGTCACGAACGCTACGTTGGGCGGCGGAGGGGCGGCGACAGGTTGGTATGGAGGAGGAGAAGGCAGACGATGCAGACCTCCGGAGACCGGAGACCCTCCTCGGTGCCATGGACATCCATCCACGGATGTACCGCAGCAGCACCGGCCCGCATCGTCTTGACCCTCGAGTGGGGCGGCTTGGGAGGGTGCGAGGGACAATCATGATGATGATCATCCACGACGATTGGGCATGAAGACTGGCTACGAACGGACAGCTCCCTGCCGAGCCACAGAGCCTTGGATGTGAATACTACATGTCGTATTGATTCTTTCGTGGTGGTGGAACACTGCCACGGTCCAGTAGGTACCTACTCGGACACACTGCACACACACACACCCCACTGCAGCAATGTGAACCAGCTGCAGCGCCAACGGACCCCGGTCCATCCATCAGTCGTGAAATGTGACAGCCCGCCGCAATATATAGGATCCTCATCATCATCATCATCATCATCGTCACCTATTATGAGTCCATGTCCCAGTCCCCAGCTCCCAAGTCCCCAGCGACCGCGTGGCCATGTCGACCAAGCCGAGCGACCATGGAACAAGACTTCTCGGCGCCGTCCCCTCCGCCGTGTTGGGCTGCTGTATCGGTCGCACTCGCTGCACGCTGCCCAGGACAGAGCACCGACGTGGCGAAGGGAGGTCTTGTGATTCTCGCACAGCGTCATCATCAGAACCCGACCTCGGACAGAGATGCGGTCGCGCGTTCGATGGGGACATGTCTCGGACGATGCGTCAGGGCCGGCACCTCCCCTTCCATCCCACCGAATCGACCACCGGCTGGGCGAAGGCGAATGTGGTGCTCGGCAAGACACTCGGGAGGAGGCGCAGGCGGCGAAGCTCTGATGGTTCTGTCGACTACGATGGTCGGTAAGGGACATGTACAAGCCTCGGACCTCTATCAGGCCGCAAGCAGACATACATGTATGATGATTGTCAACAGCAAGGCGGAAGGGGATTGGTAGCAAGATGTCCGCGATCAATGCCGCGCCACGCACCGTGACCCCGATGTGAAGAGTTGCGCAGCCGACAGGATTCCCACCTTTGGTTCCATCGCCATACCATTGGCATCAGCCTCAGGCCCATCCTTCTCCTGTTATATGGTCCCGATGGCGAGGACGGTGTACCGAGACGTCGACTAGCTGCAGATTGGCACATGGCACCGACCGCAGCCGCCCCCTCATCACGTGTCCATTCATCTCGATGCGACGAGGCGCGTCCATTCATCTCGATGCGACGAGGCGCGTCCATTCATCTTCATGCGACGACGAGGAGGGGTCGACCATCGAGCGCGCGCAACATTCCCGATCCCGCTCCCGATGCCGTGGGATTGGATTGCTCCCAAGGCTTGTCCGCCCCCAGCCGCCGGGCCCAACGTGCCAGTCCCTCCCCTGCAGGAAAAACCCGCCATCACGATCGGGCTTGGCGATACTGCCACCTGATATGCTGGTGATCACTTAGACCGATCGACGATGACTGGTCGGCGAGAGAGAGAACGAGTGCCAAGGCCACCACCACGTGAGCTGCCCAGGATGCTCCAAGATGCCTCAGTCTCGCCAGGGCATGCACCGAGGCTCTGATCAGCAGAGCCTCGGCAGCAATTCCCTTGGCAGCACTGGCAACGACAGTCCATTTCAGAATGACGGTCAGGTCTGCTTGGGAATCAGCAGAACGCCCTCCTGCACACAGCTCCGCACGCTGACGGAATGTCGAACAGATCAGCAGTCATCACGGTGCAAGTCTCCGCAGCATTTTAGCAGGGGAGACATAGACGAGGCGACGAATCGTCATCATCACACCAGCACAATCTCCAATGTCCAATATGCATACATGCCCAGCTCAATCGACCCTCCCCTCCCCCGCCTGATCTCAAGTCCAGGACGCTGAGGCCCATGCCGATACCGAACCATTCAGTCATATGCGCTGGCGATCGACCTTGGACCAATGCATCGATATCGGTCGGAATTCATCCCGACTCGGAGCAATTGTCATGCCCGCATGCTTCACAGACTTCGGTGAATGGATAATAACGCAACAAACATCGCAGGCAAGATACGACGGTCGTCCAGTACCATCAGCCCTCCTGGATCGCGAGCTCTCATGCGGGACGAGCGTCCAAGGTCGTCGCCCGATCATGGTCAGATATGGCTTGCCGTGTCCGGCCGGCAGCGCAAACGTCTGAGAGCGAGCGGTCGGGCGCGCTCCCGCCCAGCAGCGCAATTGCTGTACAGAAGTCTGAGACATACCGCGAGCTTTCAGTCCTGTCCATCTACGCAGCTCTTCATGCGTGTCTCCGGTCCTCTAGACTCCTGTAGGCTTCGTGTGGTTATGTACATCGTCGGTTCTCGTCAATGTGACGTTCCTCACCATGTCCACGTATAGTCGATCCGTCTCGTATAATATCGTGCAATCCATGCACAATAGCAGCGACGTCGAGGCCCGCCCATCGCCTGCTATTGTCCATGACTGTCATCAGGACCCAGCGTGACTGGCGATTCCACACTCCTCATCCTGATTGGTCGAGTGTCCTTCCGCTCCTTCCCTTTTTCGTCAAATCTCTCAGCCGCGGGCTTTTCCCAAACAATAAATAGCCTTGACTTGTGAATTATGGATCCTGCCATTCACGCGTCTCGAAAATTCCCACGCGACGACTGTGGAACAACGAAGAGCCAAGCCCCGACCTCCACCCACCACCCGAGCGGCACCACCACGAGGACCCAGCAGGAGAAGAAGAAGAAGAAGAAGAAGCCCACGACCCCCCGCCAGCTCGCCACCGAGCTCCAGGAGCGCTCCGTGGTCTCCCGCGAGCACGGCGGCGCGACGGCCCAGCCAGGTCTCGGCAACACGACCCGCGAGAAATCCCAGGCGCAAATCGACGTCGTGATTGAGGCGTACGAGGGCCAAGGCGTGACGGTCCGGGCGAGGCGGGATCTCGAGGCCGGGGAGCTGCCGGGCCCGGAGGACATCAAGGAGGCGGCCGCGGGGGCGCAGGGTAGGAGGGACAGGCGCGGGGGGCCGAGGCTTGTTCGGGGGGAGGGGGTTCGGGCAGGGCAGCGGGAGAGAGTCGGCAGGACGCGTGAGGTTGGGTGGGATCGTGAGGTGGCTGTGGTGACTGGCGAGGAACGCAAGGTCGGCTGGGATGATGAGGCGGCTGTGGTGACTAGTGAGAAACGCACGGTCAGCTGGGATGATGAGGCGACCGCGATCACCAGCGAGAAACGCACGGTCAGCCGGGATGATGAGGCGACCATGATCACCAGCAAGAAACGCAAGGTGTCTGCGCCCGCAGAGGAGAATTCCCTCGCCGCCACCGGATCGGCCGAGCGCACGCGCGGGGATGACGCCCCCTTCACGAGGATCGAGGCGACGGCGCCCGCGAGTGAGCACGAGGACTCGGACGACGAGCCGCCGATCAAGAGGCCCCGGAGGGTGGCCCCGGCGAGGCCCTCGGCGTTCCGGACCCTGATGGGCGAGATGGTCCCAGCGGGCACGAAGCGCAGGGCCGGTGCCGACGAGGTGGATCACGCCGCGAAGAAGCGCGCGGAGGTCCCTGCGCCGGCGGCCGGTCGCGGTACCGAGCGGACGACTTTCGACAGGCAGGAGGAGAAGAAGGAGAAGGAGGCGGCGAGGAAGAAACTCATCATCCGGAACCTCCGGCCCGCTTACTACCCCAAACCGAGCCACGACCTCCCTCCCGCCCGCGACCACCCCCCCCACCCGGAGACGACGCCGCGCCAGGCGTCACGACCCTGCACGTCTCCGACCTGCCCGCTCGCGCCACGGAAGCCTGGATCTGGGACCTCCTCCGCGACTACGGGTACGGCGGAGACGTCGTCGAGGGCGTGAGGGTCCGGTGGTCGGGTGGCGCTCCGTACGCGTTTGTGAAGTTCCGCCGCTGTCGTGAGGCGAGGGATGCGATGGGGAGGTTAGATGGGGTGTGGGTGGGGAGGGGGAGGAGCTTGAGGGTTGAGAAGGCGAGGGAGGAGACGAGGGGGTTTGGGCGGCGATGAAGGGGGGGGGGGACCGGTGTTGGTGGTGAGCGTCAGACCTTACCTTACCTTTCCAGTGAGTGGCATGAAGATGGATTGTCTCGGGCCGGAAGCGAACTTCGAGCGCCTCCGGGTCTCTGGTCCTTCGTCCTTCAGGGAAAAACGCCACGACATTCTTCCTGATCCCACCTCTGCCGCTGGTCCGGAAGAAGCTCCAGGATGCCTAGCCAGCGGTATGGAGGAGGTGAACGAGGAGAACGAGAGGATCAAGGAGGAGGAGGAGGACGGGCGGGTAGGCGTGGGCATTGATCACAAGCGAACGGCGCGGTAGACGAGGCCTGCAAAGCTCTCAGGAGCGATAGGTGTAGGCGGGGCACCGTCGCGTGAAGTGAACGGAGCTCGTCACGGGGACGGCAGACCTAGGGAGGAGGGAACCATTCATGCCTTCCTCAGCGTAAGCAGGAGGGAATAGAAGGAGGAGGAGTCAATACCTTGTGCTCCCGCCCCTTTCGAGAAAATCGTGTTTCATGGTACAAGCGTTTCCGTACAAGAGCATTACTTTATCGTAGCCCCGCCGACCGCCACACCCCTGGCGAGAGTCTGGTGCAGTGTCTCCCTCCTGATAGTCGCCCCAGTCATAACCAATCAATCTCACCCTCTCATCTCCTCACCGTTCATTCTCTGGGTCCATAGAGCCTAGAAGGTTCCCCTCAGCAGCCTTACCACAGTAACCAGACGCATGTCCAGCCTGTTCAAAAGAGAAAAGATGGGCATATGATCCTCCTCATTCTTGACATCGCTCACCTTATTCTCCGGCCATTCGAATTCAGGAAGGTTGAGTAGCCCTTAGCGGCGCCTCGCCGTGGAGGTCTTCGATCCTCTTCCTTTCTGATTTCTCAGCGGACCCCTCCTGCCTGCCGCCTGTCGATGTCACTCTCGATCCTCGCCATCGCTGCTACGAATGCTTTGCGAGTCGTATCACTGGTCGGAACCTCCGCCTCGTTGCAAATTGGCCAATCGGAGTCAGGGGAGCCCTAGTTGCCCTGTCCGTCGTGGCCGCCGGCACCTTGCCCACCGTCCCCCGCATCCCCCATACCCATGCTGTCTCCGAGAGCATCGTCAAACGCACTCCCCATACCCGGGTCATCGCCTCCAAAATCGATCAGGCTTTCGCCAGGCTCGCCTCCGTCCAAGCCTTCGAGATTAGCAAGATCGCCGAACGTGTTGTCGACGGAGGCGGGATCAAACATGCCCGCGTCGTCGCCTTCTCCCGAGCCGCCCAAAGCGGATGAGGGATCCAGGTCGTCTGGTTGCTGCGGCGCCGCACCAATTGAGATTGCGGCGGCGTTTTGAGCCGATGAATTGACATCAGCGCCGCCGGCTGGCGTCATGCTAGCCTCTTGGCTGTCCAGACCCGCAGCTTCCTCAAAGTTGAAGTCGTTGTTCGAGAGATCGACATCCATGCCGTCCATGTTCCCCATCATCGCATCATTCATGTCGCTGGCAGGAACTTGTGGTCTAAGGCCCTGTGCCGGCGGCTGAGGAGTACCGGTTTGCGATGGCGCTGCCGTGGCCTGAGCTGCCGCAGCTGGACTGCCGGACTTGGCGATGGGATCCGAAGCCATCTCACCATTCGATACACTCTGGGCATTCTGCGGCTGTGACTGCTGCGGTGGCATTGGCTTGGGCGCCTCGTGCACCTTCGGCGGTGGCTGCTCCTCCTCCACCAATCCACCCTTCTCGACCAGATTTACATCTTTATGCGCATTGACCTGGACGCTGAGAGCCTCCTGGACCTCTTTGATGATATCGTCCACGTCCTCGGCCCCGCCCCTGGCTTGTGCAGCCACCACGTCCGGAGCTTCCAACCGAAAGGCCGGAAGCGCGGCCTCGTGGCCCTTCCAAGTCGCATACCTCAGACGCTTCTCCGCCTCCATGATCTTGTTCGACTTCTTCCAGTCGGCCATCTTGGCAGCGTGATCCGCCTTCATGCGCTCAATCTCCGCCTGCCCCTCTTCGAGATGCTTCTCCACCCGTTTGTTGAATTCCTCGAGCTGCTCTTGCTTGAGCGCGGTGAAGGGCTCGGCTTCTTTGGGCTTGGGAGGCTTGTCGGTGTCGAGGCTGAGATCCATGTTGGGTGGCTCCAGGATGCCTTCGGTCAGGCCTTTCAGCTCGCCCATCAGGCCCAGCCCGAGGTCAGTGGGCACGATTTGGCGCGAGGCGTACGGCGACGAAAAGACCTCCTCCATCCACCGATGATGCTGCGTGTATCGAGTCATGCTGATATCTCTCGGTGTCAAGTGATCAAAGAAGTCGCCCATGGTAGTGTTCTCCTCGTCCTCAATGGTGGTGTCGTGCACGCCCTCTGCACTGGGTCCGCTGATGGACTGATTGGGCCGCTGTCGCTTGGGCGGCGGTTGGCCTTGACCGCCGGGCTGTCCTTGAGGATAGTACTGCGGGAAGCCTGATCTCTGGGCGGGCGGGTAGTAGCCCGGCTGCTGCATGGCGGCAGGCGCACCGGGATGCATGGCTGGGTGGCCAGCGCCGCTGTTGGGGACGGTGATCATGGGCCAGCTCGCGCGGTCGTGAAGCATAAAGTCTTTTCTCTCGAGACGTCCGAGACCCTCCAGCCACCGGCGCTCGTTGAAGACCTGGTGCATCTGCGGTGTGAAGGGGACCTGGGCGGTGGGCAGCGGGGCGCCGTGCGTCTCGTGGTAATGCACGATCCAGAGACTTTGGTCGGGCATGGCGGCGTTCAGCTGAGGACTCTTGGCGACAAAGTGGTACCTCGTGCGGGCGTGACTGGCGACCTGGTCGACGCCGGGCCTGAAGCCGACGTTGTGGCGGCAGATCTCGATGGTGTAGCCGTTGTAGTCTTGGCGAAAGGTCTGCTCGTCGTCGGCCCAGACGTAGCCATCGGAGGGGAAGCGGCTGCCGGGGTGCATGCGCTCGGGGGCCAGCCACTCGAGCCAGATGGTGCCGTCGGGCGGGGCCTGGACGTACTGCCAGGACATGGAGGCCAGCTGCTTGACGATCTGGGTGACGTCGAGGAGGTAGCGGTAGGCTTGCTCGAGGGAGAGGTGTTGCATGACGGGGTAGCGATGGGCGGAGAGGAGGTGGACGTGGTTTTGCTGGGCGGAGGGCGGAGGTTAGCTGGGGGCCGGATGGGGGGAGGTGGAGAGACAAACCAGGGGGCGGGCGACGCCATGATACGGATGCTGCATGGCGGAAGTGATGCGACGGGCGTGGTGGCGGTGGGGAGGGGTCAATGGGCGGTCATGGAGGTGTGGAGGTCAAGATGGCATGCGCGATGCTGGGAGACGCGATGGAGATGGAATCTCGACGGGCAGTGGGGCCAGAAGTCGTAGAGGATGTCGATCACACCTCAGGCTCACAGTCGAGCGTGCAATTGATTCAGGTGATTAATAATATCAACTACAATTGATTCAGTTAGTTGATGATATCAGCTACGATGGGTCCAAACAGTCAATGGAATCAACCACAATGAATCCAATGGATGAATGATCTCAATCAATACAGCAGGAACAGATCGACGACCACGACCTCTGCTCACCCGTCTCCGATCATGTGATGGGCGACTCTAGCGCGTTGGGAGGGTCGCGTGGCGCGTGTGGTTGCAGCCTACCCGCTCGCCACCGGTCAAGTAAATGCGAAGTAAAACATTGATGAATCGCTTCACCGCCACTGGCAGTCCCCCTTGATGGCTGTCGCAGCGGACAAAGAGAACGTCGCGCCCTCACCCGCAGCACTGAAGCCCCGCGCGCGATTGTACGGCGGAACTCCGCAGTCGGCGGAGCGTCTGGTCAGACCCTTCAAGTGTCCCGGGTCCAGCACCCCGACGACGCGCGTGGCGGAGAGGCCGGCGCGCAAGAGACGCAAGGTCGACTACGCCGGCGGCGATGGCAGCACCGACGCCGACCAGCCGTACAGCAACGATGACCGTCTGGCGCTGGCCACCCGCGACGTCAACCGCTTCCCCGTCTTCGCGCCCAAGGACACCCATCTCATGATGCGCGCCCGCTTCTCCGTCCCGCTCAAGAACAAGGACGTCGGAGGATACAACAGCTCCCGCCCCCCGCCGCTGCTGGGACTGCGGCAGGGCAGTGTCTTCGTCGCCCGACCCTTGCACGATCCCAGCGGCGCGTTCGCCATTGTGCTGTATGACCCCACCGTCGACGGGCAGCCCGAGCAGAAGGCGGCGGAAGAGGCCTTGAAGGATCAGGCGAGGGGCTCGCAGGTGGGAGAGCAGCAAGAGCAGCACGCGGAGCCGCCGCCGCCGCCGCCGCCGCCGCCGATGCACAAGAGTCTGGCGGAGATACTCGGCATCAAGAAGCACGACAAGGATGAACGCCCCAAGGTCCCCGTCGTCATCGACCCCCGTCTGGCAAAGGTCCTCAGGCCGCATCAGGTCGAGGGCGTCAAGTTCCTCTACCGATGTACCACCGGTCTGCTGGACGAGAACGCCCAGGGTTGCATCATGGCCGACGAGATGGGCCTGGGCAAGACGCTGCAGTGCATCACGCTCATGTGGACCCTCCTGAAACAGTCGCCCGACGCCGGTAAGGGCACCATCCAGAAATGCGTCATCGCCTGCCCGTCCAGTCTGGTCCGCAACTGGGCTAACGAGCTCGTCAAGTGGCTCGGTCCCGACGCCATCAACCCGTTCGCCGTCGACGGCAAGGCGTCGAAGGAAGAGTTGACCATCCAGATGCGACAGTGGGCCTCGGCGACCGGTCGCGCCGTCGTTCGTCCCGTCCTCATCGTCTCTTACGAGACCCTCCGCCTATACGTGGACGAATTGGCCGGCACCCCGATCGGCCTCATGCTCTGCGACGAAGGCCATCGTCTCAAGAACGGCGAGTCTCAGACCTTCGAAGCGCTCAACGGCCTGAACGTCAAGAAGCGCGTCATCTTGTCTGGCACGCCCATCCAGAACGACCTGTCCGAGTACTTTGCTCTGCTCAACTTTGCCAATCCAGGCTACCTGGGCACACGCCAGGAATTCCGCAAGCAGTACGAGATTCCCATCCTCCGCGGCCGTGATGCGGATGGCAGCGATGCCGACGTCCAAAAAGGTAACGAGCGTCTGGCCGAGCTGCTGACACTGGTCAACAAATTCATCATCCGCCGCACCAACGACATCCTCTCCAAATACTTACCGGTCAAGTACGAGCACGTCGTCTTCTGCAACCTCGCGCCCTTCCAATTAGACCTCTACAACTACTTCATCAAATCACCCGAGATCCAATCGCTGCTCCGAGGCAAGGGCTCACAACCCCTCAAAGCCATCGGTCTGCTCAAGAAACTCTGCAACCATCCCGACCTCCTCAACCTCCCCGACGACCTGCCCGGCTGCGAACATCTCTTTCCCGACGACTTCGTACCCAAAGACGCGCGAGGGCGAGACCGCGACGTCAAGCCTTGGTACTCGGGCAAAATGCAGGTCCTCGATCGCATGCTCGCACGCATCCGACACGACACCAACGACAAAATCGTCCTCATCTCCAACTACACCCAAACCCTCGACGTCTTCGAGAAACTCTGCCGCAACCGCTCCTACGGCTGCCTCCGCCTCGACGGCACCATGAGCGTCAACAAGCGGCAGAAGCTCGTCGACAAGTTCAACGACCCGGACGGCCCCGAATTCGTCTTCCTCCTCTCCTCCAAAGCCGGCGGCTGCGGCCTCAACCTCATCGGCGCCAACCGCCTCGTCCTCTTCGACCCGGACTGGAACCCCGCCGCCGACCAACAAGCCCTCGCGCGTGTGTGGCGTGACGGCCAGAAGAAGGACTGCTTCGTCTACCGCTTCATCGCCACGGGCACCATCGAGGAGAAGATCTTCCAACGCCAGTCCCACAAGCAATCACTCTCCTCTTGCGTCGTCGACAGCGCGGAGGACGTCGAGAGGCATTTCAGTCTGGACAATCTGAGGGAGTTGTTTCAGTACAAACCCGGGACGAGGAGCGATACGCATGACAAGTTTAAGTGCAAGCGGTGCAAGGATGGGCGGCAGGTCATCAAGGCGGCGGCGATGTTGTATGGCGATACAAGTAGTTGGAATCACATGGTGAATGATGGGGAGGACGGGGCCATGGGGCGAATCCAGGATCTGTTGTTGAGGCAGGAGTGTGCGGAGCGGGACGTGAGTGCGGTATTTCAGTATATTAGTCATTAGAGAAGAGGATGGCGAGGCTTACGGAACCGCCGGGCTTTATGAGGCCATGAGGAGGTATAGACGGGCTCCTGTCGTCCTGGTAGATTCTTGTATCGAAACAAACGACACAATCCATCTCGATCAAGATGTCTTGCCACTGCAAAACCCATCCTTTCTGCAGCCATCTCTAGCAAGACCATGACCCTAATCATGCGGCAATGCCACCACCACATGATCCCACAATCCATCTGCACACACTGTCATGTCCGATCGCCCTCAGCACTGCCGACAAGCAAGACATCCCATCCCTCATTACGGAGTAGCTCCCTTATCGATCCTTCAACCACTCCCCTCCAGGTCTTGGCTCCCGTCCCACAGAGCGCAGCTCCACGGCCGCATCGCCCGGCAGTTGACGTGTGACCTCCGTCCTTCCGGCCAGGTCAGTCTATCGATCAACGATCGCAGAGGTTGTATATCAACATGCCACAGGGAGAACATCCGAGACTCTCTCCCGTTTATGCCTCCTCCTCGTATTATTATCGCCAGGTAGAGAGAGAGAGAGAGAGAGAGACATGAAGCTTATCCTGACGACCCCTCTTCCACAAGAAGAGTATGATAATACAGCATTATGATCATTGTTGACCGGAGATACCCAACCTTCCCGTCTGATCACACTACTCTTACTGATCGCAAAAGCCGATGCGAAAATTTCCCCTTCTACGGCTGTCTATCTAGTTGGAAAGATTTCCCTGATAAATCCCACCACGAACCACCCTACCGACCGACGATACGTTTGATATCCCGCCATGAAAGTCGAAAAGATCCTCCACTACCCCATCAAGGGCATGCGGGCGCAAGAACTCGACAGCACGACCGTCACCCGACACGGCTTCCCCTGGGACCGACGCTACCTCCTCCTCAAGATCCAAGACGACGGCAGCCACGACATCATGGCCGTCAGTTGACCCCTCCCCCCCGACCAACCACCCTCCTAACAAAACACCCAAGATCGCACACTACCCCGAACTCGCGCGCTACTTCCCCGAGACCCCGATCCCGGTCCCCCCCGGACCCGACCCAAGCGACCCTCACCATCCACCACCGCCCGGCCCACGGCGCCCCCAGCGCCCTCGCCATCCCCCTGCAACCGCGCGTCGCCGACCTCGCCGAGATCCCCCTGACCATGCACCGCAGCCCCGACGATCGCACACAAGCTGCCGCAGCGCTACAACGACTGGCTGACCGCCCGCCTCGGCCGCCCCGTGATCCTCGTCTACGTCGGCGCCCCGCTGCGCCGGGTCCTCATATCCACCAGCGGGGCCAGCCGGCGCGTGCCGCCGCCGCCCGACCCCGGCACCCCCGGCGGCTGGCTCGCCGCGCTGGCCTCGACGCTCCTCGCCGGCCCCCGGCTGCAAGACCACCGCATCGCCTTCGCCGACTGCGCCCCCTACCTCGTCGTGTCCAGCACCTCGCGGCGCGCCGTCGACGCGCGCCTGCCGCCGGGCCAGGGGACCGACATGGCCAAGTTCCGGCCCAACATCGTCGTGTCCGGCGCCGCGGAGGCGTGGGAGGAGGACTTCCGGGCCGAACTGACGATCGGGGGGGAGAGGGGCGTGGTGGTGTATTGCGAGCAGAATTGCGGGCGGTGCAAGAGTATCAATATCGATTATGAGACGGGGGCGGCGGTGGCGCCGGGTGAGGCCGGGAGGGTGCTGAGGGTGCTGAGTCGCGATCGCAGGGTCGATCCCGGGACCGAGTGGAGTCCCGTGTTGGGGCGGTATGCGTTTCTCGACGCGGGCAGTGAGGGGGCGAGGATCGCGGTGGGGGATGAGGTGGTGGTGAGGAGGCGGAACGAGGAGAGGAGTGTGTTTGGTAAGTCTGTTTTTGTGTTTCGTCTTGGTTGGGGAAATTCTCGGGCGATGCGTGCTGATGCGTGTGTTTGAGATTGGGAGGGGCTCTGCACAAAGTGACGTCCTGTCAGGCCAGTCGTGAGCTCTGCCGTCCCCACCTATTCGTACTCCGCCCAGACATCATCCTCATCCTCCCACTTGGCCCGCGCCTTCTCAGCCGCCCGGTGCGTGCGAGCCCGGCGCCCCGAATCCTGCACGTCACCCACCAGAGCCTCGGCAGCCGTCATGTCCTTGACCAAATGCTCCATGAGCGCGCGGTCGAAGCGCACGGATATCGATAGCCCTTCGACGCCCGACATGGTGCGCTGCAGCTTCTTCATCGCGTTGCGAAAGACGTCCAGCTTCGACTCTGCCTCCCCCGGGTATTCGACGCGAGGTCTGCCGGTTGTCTTGAGAGCGTCTAGAGCTTTGAACAGATTCGTCATGACATCGCTGTAGGTGACGGCGGTGTCGGGCGTGCGCTGCGCGTGGTGGGCTTGTTCGGCGTCGCGCGCGTCGATGCCGTCCCAGTCCAGCTTCATAGACCACAACGCGTCCACGAATTTCGGAGGGACCCACGAGGCGATGGTCGAGTCCACAACCTCTTGGTCGAAGCGCTCGCGGATGTTCTTACAATGCTTCATCGCAACGTGTAGAGCCTGACGCAGTGCATCTGCAGCTTGATCGAACGGCACAGCCTCGCGCGGACCGTACTCTCCACGATGGCTTGCGCTCCGGCCATACCGCCCATCGCTACCGCCGTCCCGTTGCTCATGGGGCGATCGCACCGCACGGGCACAGGGCATGGCGTCGGGACGCTGGAACCCGCTGGTGCCTGGCGTGGGCGTGGCGCCTCGACCGAGGAAATCACGATGCCAGAGGGCGGGACTCATCATCGGCATCCAGAGGTGTTGATCCGACGTCGGTGTCGGGCTGACGCCGTGACGTCGGCGAGAGAAGCCGCGGACGCTCGAGGCTCGAGATCCATGCTTACGATGACGGTAGGGCAAGTCGAGACCGGTCATCGCGAACATGGTTGCGTTGTTGGAGTGGTGAAGATGATGACTTTTTTGTGGGTGAAGTGGAGATCGCCATGCAGGGCATTAATAGTTTCCATGGTCGAAACGTAGCTTGCTGCCAGGTCGTACCGATATGTGGTCATCTCGGCTTGCCTGCAGCAATCCGGTCCTGAGTAACGCGAGCAGCGTGCTGTAGCAATCATTGTCTGTGGTTGTCGTCGGCTTCCCGGTTTGCACTGTCCGCTCGACGCTCTCATGCTGATTGTCGCTTGCCTTGTCCTCGCTCTCGGTCGTTTTAATCTGCAACGTTACTGAGCCACAAGACCAATGGCATCCCGGAACAGCATCAACATTCCTCCAATGGTCCTTGCCCGTGAATGGCACTCACATCAGCCTTTCGCGCCGGCCTGTGAACACCTCATGCCATCATGATTCGCTCGCGTGTTGACGCACGCGCCGCTCTGCTTCGTGTGCGCATTCGCGTGCGCAAGGGCATCAGCCTTTCTCGCTTTCTCCGGTGGCTCCTCGTCATCGTACTCGTCGTCGTCGTCGTCGTCTGACATATCCGGATCGGCAGAACGAGTCCAGTTGCCACTCTGCTGCTTGCCAGCCGGACTGCCGCCAGCCGACTTCTCGATCTTGGTGGTGTCTTTCTTGGGTGCTGTCTCGGCCTTCCGCGGTTTGTTGTGCGCCAGACTCGGTCCGGCATGCCAGATGCCTTCCTGCCTCGGATTCTGGGAGAGCAGAGTGAACGCGGTCTGGCGGATGCTGGGGTTGCGACAGCGGGAGATCGCCATCCACAGGGGATCGGTGACCCACAGGGAGAAGCTCAGGTACGGGGTCCCGCTCGTCCCGCCGGTCAGGGTCGGCAGCGGAGGGCAGGAGAAGGAGGCCAGGACCTCCCGCGAGAGGTCGACGATGGCTTTGAATTCGGCCTCGTAGGCGTCGTAGGCGGCGGGACCGGCCGATTGATCGACCGATGCGAGCATGGTCCCCACCAGGTGGTTGGCCTTCAACACCATGGCACGCTTCAGATCCATGTTGTTCATGACTTCACGCTGGTCGGAGAGGAACTTGGTGAAGGCTCGCTCCCAAGACGTGAACCAGGGTGCGTAGCGCAGATACTTCTCCGCCATCGCGACCGCGACATGGTCTCGCGACACCGCCGGGTGGCAGCCTTGCATGACCCGCATGACGCTGTTGAGCGCGGTGTGCAAGGTGTTGTGGGCGTGATCCAAGCTGTAGACGTATTTGATGTGCGGGAGGGGAGCAGTCTGATCGGAGGGGTCCACATCCGGGCGTTTGCCCTTGTCCAAGAGGGCCGTGGCCTGCACTTCCAACCGCTCGACGAGCGGTCTCATGTGCTCGAGGTCGTCGTCTCTTGGCGAAGACGTGGTGGTGACATTCGTCGGTCGGGTCGCCTCCAGGAGGCGTCGGCCTTGCAGAGCGTGGTTCACAGCGCTGTCACAACGACCTTGCATGGCCTCGAAGCACGTAAAGAGCACGCACGTCGTCAATGCCAGGCGCGAATCGGGGGACTTGACGCCGCCGCGTCGACCACGCTTGTGAGAGCCGGTGAAGCTCGCGATGGCGCGATTGCACTGGTTCAAGGCGAACTCCATGGCCTGCGCCTTGCGCTTGTCGTCGGCGAGAGCGCGTTGCATGATGGCTTCATGGAGGGCACCGATGGCGGTGATGGCGTGCAGGATGGCGGGCTGGTGGTAGGACATCTGAATGACCATGCGTTGCCAGAAGGTACTATCGAAGAATCCCGCCATCTGTGGTGCGCTAAAGTTGACGAAGAAATTCAAGCTGTGTCTCTCCCGCCAGCTCCGCCGCCACTTGATGTCTGGCCGGTAAGCGGACAGGGCCAGGACCTCCGGCGTGGGATCCGCGTCCCGCTCAACCCCGTCGTCGTCGTCGTCGTCGCCGCCGCCTCTTTCGTGGTTCAAGTTCCAGTCATCGCTCACGGCGAGCTTGCACTGGGGGTCTCTCGCGTCGCAGGGCTTGCCTTTGATCCTGAGCGTCTTGTCAGATGGTGTCAGAGCAGAGCCGGAGAGGAGACCTACAAACACGGTATACAGCCGGTTCTCATCCTGCTCTTTCTCGTCGCCCGAGCGGTGCTCACCGATGGGATCATGGCGGGAAGGTCGCTGCAATGCAGAGCAAGCCCTACACTATCCGCACGCGCATCACCGCCGTGATGATCCACGAGGTCATGTCTGAGCCGAGGGTCATTGAGCGTCTCGTTGAACCCCGCCCCGTCGACCTCGACGTCGCTCCGCGGGGTTGCGAGCGAAACACTGCCATTTCCACTGCACTTCTCTGGGGATGGCTTGGTCCTCTTTGGTGGTCGCGGAGTCGGCGAGGGAGTCCTGGACAGGTCCACGGTGGCATCCCAGAAGGTGGTCATACTGCGGTCACAACTATGGATGGCCTGCTTCTTGGGAGCCATCACACCGTCGTTGCTATGCGCCAACGTCCTGAAGTCCTAGCAGCAGTCGCATCTCCTCGGCCCTGTTGCTGCCGTGAGAAGCAAGCATCCTAGACCTCGCCGAGCAGTCTGTACCTGTACACCACCCTCTCACGCAGGATCTCATGAATAAGGATAATGATACCACCTAAGAAGGCAGACTCGCGGCGGTGGGGAAGATGGAGGCAGTGGATGATCTCTCGGAACCCTGGCACGGCCCGACGGTTGATCGTTGTTGGTCGTGCGCCCTGATGATGATGAGGCGTGTGTCGGTCGTCCATGTGTACTGTAGTACATGTACACGATCGTCACGGGAACGGTTTAGCTCGTTCGGAGGTCGCGTTGGGACTACTTGGGGGCGAAAGGGCTTGAAGCAAGCACAGGCCAATGGTGATAAGGTATAGATTCTACGATACAGTGGGTTCAGGTACATTTCAAGGCCTGCAGGGAGGGTCAGGGGGCGAGCCTCTATCACAGCCGCCATTTATATAGCATAGTCCACATATACCCTATGACACTCCATCCCTTCGCCCCCCTTACTGTTAACTATAGCTGGACAGGAGCCTGTGCAGCATCTCGCCTGGCCTGAACGTGTGAATACCAAGGTCATAGAACGTGTCAATTATAGGACTATGTACACCAACCGATTTTAACTATGTGTTACTTAGCAGGCGCTAATCCTTATTAATTAAGGATATCACATCCTCTCCTACTAAGGCTTATATGCTCCTATAGAGCCTATAATATTCTAATATCCTAAATAATCAAAGGAATATAACTATTAGAAGCTAGTTATAAGCCTATATTATAACTACTATCGTTACTACTATTATTATAGCTACGTCGTCTTATATACTAAATCTAGACTGTCTTATTCTATAGTTATAGGCTAAATACGTCTATATAGTAAGATTTACTAACTACTACTATCTTAAAGAAGTATAGCTAACTCCTAAAGACTAGCTATTAGAGGTTATAATAGTATTTATATATCTAATAACGCGGCTTATATTAGTTATAGGGTCTTATAAATACTAGTAAGTAACATATTATTAACTCTATAAAGGCTAGTAGATAGCTTATATAGTTAGCCTTATAAATACTAGTAGGTAGCTATATAGTTAACCTTATAAAAGCTATATATTAGTAGTTAGAAGGTTTGTCTATATAAGACTCTTAACCTCCCTCTAAAACCTTCTCTATTATATCTATATCGACTTCTAATTCTTCCCTTTATTAATATCCTAATTAACTTTAACTTTAACTTTAACAACTTTATTAGTATTATAGCATCTATCTTACGTCGCTCTAGCTCCTCTAAGACTAGTAGTATTGTTAGTAGTAGTTCTAGTAGTAGGTCTAGTAGTAATCCTCCTAAGAAGCCTAATAATAACTATTATAAGAAGCTAGCTTTAGTATATTTATTCTAGCGTAAAGCTAAGATCGAAGAGATAGTTACTCTAGCTAAGAAGATCGATACGGCTCTTAATAGCTTCTCTAGTATAAAGGTTAAGAGCTAGGATATAACTTATAAGTAGTATAAGACTATTATCTATATCTATAATAAGTAGCTATAACTAGTCTATATAAAGTAGAGCCTAAAGGCTAAATATATAGAGCTCTTTATTAAGAACTATAAGAATCGGGCTAGTCTATATTACCTAGAGCATATGCTAGAGGTTAATAATAACCTAGAAATAAATCCTTATAGTAGTAGCAACTATTTCCTTATATCCTAGCTTCTAGTACTAAAGGTACTTACTTATACTTAGGTAATCTTAGATATACTCGCTATTATAAGAATCTAGGTTCTTGTCCCTTTAAAGGCTATATTAGCTTTAAAGATAATAATAGTAACAATCTGTTATTTTATAGTATCTACTTAGGTTATTTATATAATAATTAGATAGCTAGCTACAACTTTAGTACCTATACTATAACGCCTCGCTATATCTCTAAGAGCGCTACTTCTACGCTAGAGGAAGATAATAGTAGTAATAATAGTAAGAAGGGTAAGGAGGGACTCGAGGATAGCCCTACTTAGCTTCTATTAGGTCTAGCAACCTATAAAAATTCGGCTATATCGATTAGCTCTAATATCTCGATAGCTAGCTAGTAGAGTGTTTATAGTAGTAGTAGTAGTTAGGGCGCTATTACTTAGCGTCCTTAGAGTTCCCTACGCTTTAATAGTAAGCGCGTTTATAACTCTATTAAGCTACTAGTATATTCTTCCTAGGCTAATAGCTCTTAGAATAGCTAGTTAATCTTTAACTTTAACTACCGCTCTACTAATTCTTATACTAATATAATAAGGCGTCTATATAAGAGCCTTACT
>JABBMZ010000170.1:0-42303 GCA_013403795.1 Teratosphaeria pseudoeucalypti | reverse complement strand
GGGGGGGGGGGTCCGCTTGAGGCGTAGGCTCACCGAGAATTGGACGGCATGGGCCAGCGGAGGATCCCAACCAGAGCCGACCGGGCAGCGACGCGATTGGCAGAGCTTGATCTCGTCCAGCATGGGCTGCATGGATGGCCCGGGATGGCGCTTCTGGTGGACTGATGCCGATACGCGAGCACGTCGGTGGGCACCCAAGGTTCCAACGACAGGCTCGCGGAGCGGAGTGCTCGAGATTGGCCGTCTTGGGAGGCCCGGCAGTGGTGAGAGCTTGGCCATCGGCTGTGGACCATGACCAGGAAGAGCGCTGATATCGGGGCCGTCGTGATAATCACCATCATCACCATCATCACAACCCACCATGGCACGTCCTGTGTACATATGTGACACAAAGGGCTTGACTTGAAACCGACCGATGCGCGAAGCATCCCTTAGTCTGAAGCGAAGTTGCAGTGGGCCTCTGCACCTTATCATGACATGTGCCTTAGGGTTAGTGTTGGGGTATCATCAAGACGAACCGACCAGAGAGCATCACGTGGAGGGATACGACTGCTTGAGCCCAAGTCTGCAATTTCGCGATAGATGATGATGTACCAATGGTCCTACAGTACATACTCCGGAGTACACACGCAGCGCGGTCTTGTTAAGCTTAGCCAAATGTTTCCTGATCCTAATCAACAAGCATCAATTTCCCCGGACTCGCCGAGTCGGGGCGGGCAGACCAGGGTGGTCAGCCATCATTTGTGAGGCGACCCCAGGGTCCCGAGGATGAGAAACACTACTGCAGGTGCACGACGAAGACCCCAAGACGGGCACCCTCCTGCCCAATAGGTATGGATGTGTGGATGTGTGGATCATTATTCCATGTCGTGCGCCCATACAGTCTCTACGGCTACTCCATGTACGTGACGGTCTTGAGCTTCTGAAACTCGTCGATGCCCCATTGACCATTGAATCGTCCCCAGCCGCTCTTCTTGACACCCCCGTGAGGCAGCATGCTCTCGTCATGCACACTCATGCTGTTGATGTGAATAGCACCACTCTCGATCTCTTTGGCAATCCTCAATCCGCGCGTGAGACTCTCGGTGAACACCGCTCCGGACAGACCATACTCGGTATCATTGGCGATCTCGATGGCTTCCTCGTCGCTCTCGACGGGGATCAGAGACACTGATGGGCCGAACGACTCGGTGTAGTAGAGGTCCATGTCCTTCTTGACATCCTGCACAATGAACGGTCGGATGCGATACGCACTCTCCTCGTGCGTCTTGATATCGCCATGGATGACCTTGGCGCCCTTGTTCTCGGCGTCGGAGAGCAGCTTACGGCTCTTCTCAACACCCGCCTTGGACACCAGGGTCGGCGCGTCGCCGGAAGGAGGGTAGACCTTGTCGGCCGCGCTCTTCAAGGCCTCGGCAAAAGGCTCCAGGATCTTGCGGTTGACCAATACACGCTCAGTGGACATGCAAATTTGGCCAGCATGCATGAAAGCGCCAAGGGCGACCTGAAAGGCTGCATGCTCCAGGTTGGCATCTTCGCAGACAATGGCCGAGGCCTTGCCACCCAGCTCCATCAGCACCGGCTTCAATTCTTTGCCTGCTTTGCTAGCGATGATGCTGCCCACATTCGTGCTGCCAGTGAAGTTGACCTTCTTCACAAATGCATGTTCAATCAAGCAGTTGGTCACCGCGACCGCATCCTCTGGCCGATGGTAGATGACACTCAGGACACCATCCGGCAACCCAGCCTCCTTCAGTACCGAGCCCATGGCCCAGAACGTCCTCGGTGAGAGCTCAGACCCTTTCAACACGACCGTGTTCCCGCCCGCGATGGCGTACAGGAATGCTCTAGTACCAAGGATGTACGGCGCATTCCAAGGCGCGATCGCCAGATTCACCCCATATGGCTCCTTGAAGATCAACGCACCTTGACCCTCCGCCGCAGTCTGCGGTATCGCACCTAGGACATTTGCGGCTCTCCCTGCAACATCTCTGAAATTCTCGATCGTCACGACCATATTGAAATGACTGATGCCTTCCGGAGCTCCCGTCTCTTGCTGCAGGTAGCTCAACAGCTCTTCCGTGCGCGCCTCGAAGATGTCGGCAGCCTTGAGGAGGATGCGGCGCCGTTCGGCAGGCTTCGTGCGCCGCCATGTCTTGAACGCTGTCTGGGCGGCTTCAATCGCACGGGTTGCGAGCTTGGGGTCGACGGACGAGGCGGCCCAGAGAGTCTTGCTGTTGGACGGCGAGATTACATCGAACGTCGTATCGGTGTGGACTTCCTCCCCGCCTATCCACAGTGGCACAGACTTCGACAGTCCATTACTAGAACCATTCGTCGCCATTGTGTAGACTCTACTAAAGAATGGGAAATGGGAGGGAGGGAGGAGCGTTGGGTGAGTATACTCAGGCCTTTGGGGTATGTGAGATATAGAAACTCACACAGCTATCTTACCTCGTCAAAGTGCGGACGGCCTATCCGTGTGGCCGGAGCCCTTCAAGACCCGCGCCCTGAGCGTGCTGATGACATACCGTACTTCGTAAGAGGGTGGGAGAGGTGGGGTCAAATAGGTAGGGTTCTAAAAATCACCTAGACGGCAGTTCTGGCGCAGATCGTCACCATGACTCGAGTTCTCCTTCCTTCGCTCCCTTCGCCTCGTGCATACATGTACACCATTATATGTACTGAAGATGTATTGAGAACCTCACCGTCACACATGGATAGAAACAAAGGCGACAGCATCCGTGGGATGCCGACCTTTCGGACTTCCCGGCGTTAGTCCTACCGCGAACCGCACATGATACATGTACCTAGTCTCCACTGGCTTCAAGAAACTCGCGGGCGAAGCACAAGTCCGAAATGCCACTTTTTATTAGGATGCGGACCATCTGCCTTCTCTGCACAGCATTACTGCCGTCCTCATGTCTACAGCATCCCCATCCTGGCCATTCGTACTTAGATCCCACAGCAGTCTTTCGCCGTGACCCGAACGTGAATCAGTTGGCCTGCCACGATCCCTGGTACCACCGCGTCTCCACCAAGAGTATCCATATCATAATCACTAGACTTGCTCCTCCGCATGACGATAGCCCTTCCTCGCACTGCAAGGGATTCTTACCTCGTCTTCTACGTCCAGTTTTGCTGGCCCTCGCGCAATAAAGCCGTTAGACGTGCTAAAGACGTCTCAGTTGTGGGTCTGGGATCGCTGATTGTGACGCAACGTGCCTTCAGTGGGCGGCCAGGCGGCAATTGTCTCGAGCTGAACACTTCCTTCGTGAAGACCACCTTTTGTGGGCACGTAACCGGATGCTCCGTTCAGATCGTCAACGACCCTGCGCGTCCCGCTGGACAGGTAAACAAGCATAAGATACCTAGGCCTAGGCTCGCGGTCAAGGTCGTACGATGCTGTCTTGCTGAAGTCGACTTTGAACTGTTCGAGAATACAGCCAAGCAGCTGTAATGGTTGGTCAGGGGAGAGGGAGAGCTTGTCGATAGCGTCTAGAACTTCCCCTCTGGCCTGATGTCCGGCTATGAAATGATGGCCTCTGATATATGGGCTACGGGCGTATCAAAGTGCACTGCTTTCAGCTCTAGCATACGCTTGGGCAGCCTGAAACTGTCGTGTCGCCGCTCAGCAAGTTCTGCGTCGGGAAGCCCGCCTACCGCCACAGATGGACTCTTGGCAGCATTCGGAGGCCATGACTTCCTTCTCAGCCGCTTCGCCTACGAGTACATGCTAAAGGACATGCTAAAGGATGTTCCGCGGGTCGTGGGTAAAGAAGGTACCACGTGAACGGCAAGGCCAGCAATCTGGGTATGTCCGTCGATGGAGGTGCCAAGGGCAAGACTGATGGTATGTAGTGACGAAGAATAAAACACCATCCAAGCCCTGACGTTCGACCAGCGAAGGAAGAAGCGGCTTCCACCAAAACTATTATTAAGCTCCTCGAGGCTTTTCTCGATGTTCCTCCCGGTTGGGACCCGAGCCCACAAACGCTCCCGGTCCCGTTCACCAATCTCCGCTGCACTTAGCTCTGAGCCAAGCGATATCAACATCCCCTTCTCAACTTCAAGTGTTCCCACCACGAAAAACTCGGCCCATGTGCTCGGACCGGACTTTCGATATATTACATGTCTTTGCGATGATTCGCTGTGCATATATGATCATGATGCGTCGTTTCTAGACGCTACGTGCAGGAGTCAAGACTGTTTTGGACCGACCTAATATAATAAGACGCGGCAGGACCACAATATACCCCCTAAAGTGCAGTAACAGTCCGATCGACTACATATCGTCGAGGACTCATTTCGGGCGTAGTAGCGGCGGCTGCTTTTAGTCCAGACGGTAGGCTAATAAGGTACTTGAGCGCGTCCGTCGATCATTCTGGTGCCTTTCGCTTCTCACCTCGACTTCGAACGCGCTCGACGACCTGCTCTTCCCTTCATCAGGCCACTGCACTCACTCTCTTGTGCATTGCCCATTCCACTCGCTTACAAACAACGTCACGCCTCACTGGCAATCCCAAAAGGTCTTGTCGAAGTCCAGACCGATATCCCAGCCGTGCCCTCATTCCACGACCAGTCCCACCAGGAACCCAAAACATCCATACCGAACTAGCCTTCGAGAAGCCAAGACATACAAGTTTCGGACGCCCTCACGAACATACCTGGGGATCCCAGAATTCTTCCATACAACGAGCACGAGACCAAGAAGCGGCACCACGAAAATCACACCAAACACACAATGGCTGGAGTGCGCGACCCAGCGTTCTGGAAACGCTTCTCGTACGCCGTCCACCTCGACGAAGAGCAAGGCATCCCCCGCCATGAACTGAAAAACTCGTATGTTTCAGCTTACACACACAAAAACCCCAGAGCTACATTCACTAACGTCCTGATGAACAGAGACACCTGGCTCGCCCGCCAACAACGCAAGACCTCGCGCCGCGCCTGGGTCTGCCCCATCTTCTGGCTGCTCTTCTTCGGCGTGATCGCCGCCGTCGTCATCGTCATCATCTGGGCGCTCAACGCCGGCGCCTTCGAGTTCGGGACGAACCGGACGGGCCCCGTGGATCCCAACTCCGGGGTCACCAGGCGCGCGATGGAGCGCCTGGTCGAGGTGGCGAGGAGCGCTGTGCTCGAGGTGACAGGGCGGTAGGAGGGCGTGGCGGGACCGTGTGATGAGGACCGATGGATCCGGGGAGTGGCGTTTCATGAAAATACGAAGACGGCCGGTGGCCTCTATGATGGAGAGTCGAGCGACGGATGGCCGTTATGTGCGAGCTGCAGAGTGCTGCTGTGCCGCGGTAATGTATACATCTTACAGACTTGTTGGATCCGCGATAATGATGCCAACGACGGAGTAATTAGCTGTCAGGTTTTGATATAAATTTGATACAGGAATGCCGCTGGGTATGATACATGCTCTGACAAGAAACTGGAGACCTCATGCTTTCCCACCAACGCCTCGCTCGTGACACCCATTCCGATCTCTGTTGAATCAGTGCGTGGTTATGCTATGCTTGATGGCATAGTCCACAACCTTGCGTCACGGGAACGAGAGCTGTATTCCCGGATCTGGCGCTTGAATGAGAGCGCCAGCTGCTGCAAGCCCTAATCAAACGGCTACGAATCTCCGCCGCACGGCTAATATCCTGTGCCGGAAGCGCATCTCCTTGGCGGAGCCATCTTCACCGGGGCTCAGGTAGCTCCGTCATTCCACCCACTGACTGCCAGACCGGAGGTAGACCCGTTGTGCCATTGGTATGATACAGCGTGCTGATTCTGCAGCATCGCGCCTCTCGTATTGCTCTCCTATCCTCATCCTCCACCTAGTATCGCGGGTTCGCAGGGACCGGACTTGGACTCCTGCTCACGCTCTTCTCGTCTCGGCCCCTCATCCTCAACCACTTCTTGGTGCTCAACTCCAATTCCCGCTCCAACTCATCGCTCGGTTGCTTCCGGTGGATGAAATTGCAGAAGCCACCTCTCACGCAGCCCTCCCCACTGTTGAGCCTACAACATGCTTCTCTAAAGTCTGTGACGGGGCTCAGCTCGCAGTAGATGGGCCTCGCCGCGTACCATCGACTGTTCAGCGCATCGCATGCCGCCTGCGCCGACTCCTCGTATTTGAAGCGCGCATACACATTCCCGATCAAGTGGTCATTGTTGTTATCGCACACCACGACTTCTTCAATCTCCCCGTACTTGCACATCTCGCACCAGAAATCCTCGTAGAAGGCGTCGAAGTGGTTCTGCATTTGCGCGGGCGTCATGTGACGCATTTTTTGGTCGTAGGCGGGATTCTGGTACAAGTTTGGAAGGAGGATTGTTTGCGAGTACGATGGCTTCACGTGCTTTCGCGAGCAGCGATCGCCGTGACGGCAGGCACCGATCTTGTAGTAGAAGGAGCAGTTGACCTTGTCCTGCTCTGTACCGAAAATGGACGCGAGATAGTTGGCCATGTTGGGCGAGTTCGCGTGGACAGTGAGGCTGGAGAAGTGATAGCAGGCGTGCCCTATGCAGGTGATAGATTTGCCACGGACTCGTTGTTTCTGGTCTTCGGTACGAGAAAGTGTGTGTGCACTGCTGTTCTTGACGAAGGTGGTGGTGAGTGGTGTTTGTTGCAGTTCAGCGCAGCCAAGGTTGAGCCTCGAGATTCAAAGTCGGAGCTTTGCGCTGACAAACTGTGGCCCGAGCTTTCTCGCGCCTTTCATCCCTGAGTCAATGAAGCCTTTCACATGCAAACAAATTACTCATACGAGATGCGCTTGACGTGACGCCAATTCATGCTGATGATAGAGAGTCGCAGTCACGAATTGTATACCTCCCATTGAACGCTACTTCGGCGCTGAGCAAGCACTCCTGTCCTGACTCTCCAACAGGGTGGCTCCGCCGATTTGTCCAGGACAGTGCCTCCCCATGACAACACCAAGCCACCTTATCGACAGAAAACCGACCAGACCACCACGGCCTGTCTAATACCCGCCCGTCCCATGAAGCAAGTCCATCCAATCGATAGGACATGTCCATCCCAGACTACTCGAGCTCCACAACCCTCCCAAGCCTCGTCGTCCTTCCCTTGAATCGTCCGAAGCAAGCCACCACCAAGAGCAAAAGTGACCGCATATCATCATCCGACCAACGGCGAGGGAGACGATGCGCGCCCGCCGCTGAGCCATGACACGTAGATGGGTCATAAATGACAGCATGCATACCTCAAAGGAGCCATCGATCATGGGGCCTGCGGGCCATGCGGGCTCGTTGGAGAAACGAGTGAAGGGGCGAAGCTGATTCGGTGAGGACCTTGTCTTTGATGGTGATTTGAACGGAAGAGAGAACCTGACTGGCCTCTGCAACTCACGCCCGGGTCCGTCAGGCGGCGAGAGCCCGATGCAGGCTTCAGTCCTGTCGGCTATGATAGTGACAGTGACACTGGTGAACGCGACGGACGCGATGAGGTGGTGGCGGCGGTGTGTCTGAGATCAGTTCACGGCACCTGGTTATCGGCGCTGCGTTTCGACGTTGGGCTGAGCAGCTTGACATGGGAGGAATATCCATCATGGCTGAAGCTCTGTGTGACAAGCCCTGAGGTCGCAGCATGAATGCATCTGCTTCATTCCATTAGCGTGGCGTTTTGCATAACGAAGGAGGCTGACCGAAGGTGAGGCTTAAGAGAGCTGTGGATAGAGCTGTATAAGTAGGCAACCTATGCATCTTTTGTCGGCAGAAGGAAGACATGCAGCGAGTTCGCAGCACCGGACGGCCTCTGTCATAGTGTCCATTATCATACGCGCTACGTAGGGATCAACCCGATGCTCTCAATGTACATGTCGGACGACTTGTCCGACGTATGCTCTGGCGTACTCTAATTTCCCACACTCTGCCACGCCTCCAGTTCATCTTGTGCTAAGCAGTGACTGACGGCGAACAGTTTAGACGTAGCTCTTTGCACGCAAAAACTCGACGACGCTCTGGTATGCAAACATGCCCCTAGTGCTCCAGCAACCTGAGTGAACCCTGCACCACCACGTTTTCCAAGACGGAGCCTGGAGGGATGTCGATCGTGCTGCCCTCGGTTGCCACAATGATGACTGTGCCCTTGAGAACGACGCCACGACCGAGGTTGACTGCACCGGTGATGGTAAGGTGGTCCAGCTCGAGGATCTTTGGGATCGACGGAATGCGTGCCTGGAAGCTTGACACCTTCTTGAAGTCACCGCCAAGCTTAATAAGCGGTGCTGGGCCGAAGCGGTTGGGGTCAATCACGAGCTGTCCGTGCTTGAGGGTGTACAGATCCGACTTGACGAGCAGGAGGTCGGAGCAGGTCTTGACTGGCAAGAAGCGGCGACGCGGGACGTTGACACCGTGGGCATTCTGGAAGTGCTTGATGGCAGCACCGACAGCGGTCTCAAGCTGGATGATGCTGACATCCGCCTCGCCCTTCCTGTCGGCCGGAATGCTCTTGCCGTTCGGAATGATTTCCATGCTCAGCTCGTTGTTCTCGACAACACGCTTCACAGCACGCAGATTCATCCAGATGTTGTTCGTGTTGAAGTACTTGAACTTCTTGATGGACTTGAACTCGTTGACGTATTGCTTGGGCACCTGGGCAATCTCGAGCAGACGAGCCTGACCTTCGTAGTCGATGATGGTGCCACCCTTGACGTCGGCCTTCGTCTTGTCCGTCAACTCCATAATGTACTCTGCTCTTGTCTCGACCATGTGTTGGAGGATGTTGAGGTCGACAACAGCGCCTAGGTTGTCCGCGTTGGACAGGAAGACGATCTCGATACCGCGCTCGAGCAGCTTGTCAAGGATGCCGCTGTTGTACAGCGACTCGAAAACGTCACCGTGACCAGGCGGGTACCAGTCCGTGATCTGGCTGTCGGCGCTCTTTGGCACCGGGAGGAGAGAGTCCTTCAAGATCCGTGGGTATTTCGACTGGTTGAAGGTCATGATGTCGATGTTGTGGCCCTCGTATTTCTTGATGATGTTCGAGGTGTCGGCATCGGTGTTGAAGGAGTTCATGAGCACAAACGGCACATTGACGTCGTATGTGCGGTTGAGGTACTCAATCTGGCGGACAGACAGATCGAGGAAGGACATGCCATCACGAACCTCGATGACGGACTTTGGGCCGACACAGCCCATGGATGTGCCCAGACCGCCATTGAGCTTCAGGACTGCCAGCTTGTTGAGGAATTCCACAGACTCGGTGTTGCCAAGGCTATTGTAGTCGACGACCTGGTCTGGCTTGGGTGGCGCGATCTTGTTCCAGTCGATCTCATTGCCCTTGGCCTTGTCATTGAGGTAGCGGCGGAAGAGGGCGAAGAAGTTGTCCATCTCGGTCTCGAAGCGCTGCTTCGTCTGCGGGTCGGTGACGGTGTCCGCCAGCTGGTTGAGCGCATTGCGCATTTGTGAGGCGGCGACCGAGGTAGAGGTGTTCTCAAAGGCCTATGCGGAAGCAGGTGTCAGTGGTATAAGTGAAAGCAACCAAGCATAACAGATCCAAGGAGTACAGAATAGGGACCCCGAGCTCATCAAAAACGCATATCCCATGCAGGACAGGCCCGGCCCCGTCTCAATCACAGGACTCCTGCGAGTGGAGCTGCGTCACAGCACGCTGAGGTGTGCTGGACGGGTCATGACTCTGTCGAGCACGCTGCGGGAAGCAGTCCGGGCCGTTTCGTGTTGTGTGTCCACAGAAGACCGGCCGGAGACACGACGCGTCTGGAGCAGAAGAAGCAGTGCCTCTAGTTTGGTCTGCGTGCCGCCTCCAGTTCACTGTCGCCCACTGAGATGTGATTGACGATTGTGCGAGCCCGACTTTTCTGGTGCTTGGCCGACCCGTCACATCTCGTGGGGTGCAGCAGCTCACACCGCTCCCGTGTCCGGGGTGTTGGACAACCCGCGCCATACACCTCGTGAAGTATTGGAACTTGTGACCACCGCGCCACCGCCATCGCCTCGCCCGCCGTCGCTCTTGCTCACGTGAAGAAGGAGGAGAAATGACCATGACTTACCACGTGGCTCTGAGACTTGCCGTGGTGCCTACCCTCAGCGTCTGCGCCATTGGCGGCCTTGAGATGCGAAGGCAACGCGCTGGCCTTTGGTGCCGCCATGTCGTTCACTGCTCAGGCTGTGGCGGTGGGATCGGTGGGTGCGTGCGTGTCTGGGGTTGCGGCAGGAGAGTTTTGGATGTTTCTGGGCTTGTCAATAATATTCTTGAACGTGGCAGCTGAGCTCTCAAAAAGTTGAGGAGCTTGGGGTCGCGCTGGTCGGCGACTAGATGTGGGGTACGGCTGCTGTCGTCACAGTGCCGTTGCTCTGAGGCAAAGTGCAAGCAGGGTCCTGGGTCTCGCACGAGAGGGCCAGGGAAGATACATATATATAGGTGATGAAGAACACAGTGATGGTGGCCTGACGATATCTTCTTGCCTTAGACTCACTACCTCTCTTGACTTTCTTTGCTCGGGAGAGGTACAGGATAGGGCCTTGTCCGCACAGGCCACCGCTTCCACCACCGTTGGTTCCTAGGGTCCCAACACAGAGACAAACATCACACGCCATATCTCAACCTCATAGGAGGTAGGGCGTGTCGAGATGTCCAGACAGGTCCGTCTCCTGCCGCTTCTCGGCCATCGTCCCCGTTTCATATTCGTCACAGTCGGGTGTCTCCACGCCACGAGAAGACGCATCATTGTCGTGAGCCCCTGACCAAGTCAATACGAGACCGATCCGGCTATCTACCTGTGACAGGAGGTACTATGCACCCATGAACACGCCGTCTACCTAGCCAATTGCCTGTTCACGATGATCAACAACGGTCTCTACGCCGATTGCCTGCAGGGGAAACCGTGTTTATGCTCACCGACAAAGATTTCCGTCTTGTTCATTGGCGTATGGCTTCACAATCACAAATTTTGAGCCGCAATCCTGCTGGCGTCGCCTGGGTCTCACATGAGCAAGAAGCATAACCACCTCATGTCTCCGGATCACAGCCCTAATAAGGCAAGGGCAGTCGAGCTTAAAGCCTTCCACTGAACATTAAAGAGTGCTGCCAGGAACCCGCCTAGGCGAACGAAATACATGCCCTATTCAACCAAAGCTGTCGATTGGCGTTCTGGTGGGCGACCATCTGCAGGTCCGGCACGCAAACGGCGACGCCACCCGCTCCCATTATCTTGGACCAGCTCTACACGTGCATGGACTCGACGTCGAGAGCCCGAATCGCTCGATATCGACATCTGCTTGCACGGGTCAAACACTACCATGCCCGTCATGGCGCGGGACTTGGCAGTGCATTGGTCCAGCGAAATGACGGACACGTTTTCTAGCTGTCAGCACCCAATGTGGAGGACCAGTCAAACCATGTCTCTACGGACATAGGACGCACTGTAGGCGCACGAGACTACTGTCTAATCAGGCAGCGGCACGCCCAACCAGACTGCCGTCACCGTGCTTGATCAGGTACGCTGATGCAAATCCCGAAGCTGGTTTGATACATGTCCCCGCCGTCAAAGATTAAGCCTTTCGTTTTCAAGTCTGCGCCTCACGAGGCTGGAGCATGCTCGAATGACTTTCTGAGGGCATGCCTGTGTCGCGCGTCGTCACGGCTATCGCACGGCTTGCTATCATGGCCTGTGTGACAATTCGCGCACACCAGCGTGACAGATGCAAGTCTTAGATCCGCTGCCCATCTCCAGGTGTCTCTCTGAATATCTCCACAGCCGGCGAGTCCGCAAACGCGATGGCTCTCGGTTTCTCCAGTCTCAGTTGAACGGCGCTGCCTGGTAAGACTGCGTTCAACATCCGCTTCTGCATCTCCCTCACGGTGAACTCGGCCAAAGTTTCTAGCGTCTCGAACTGAGTCGCCTCAATGATCTGACACCCAAGTCAGCTTTCTCCACTCGCCACTCGCATCGCTATCTGATCAGAAGGGACCATACCTGCACCAAAGTGTTCTCCAGATTGAAAAGAGCCACAGTCTGCTCACTACCTTGCATCCCACTCATACTACCAATGAAGATCGTGCAAGTGGCAACGATCGGTTGCTTCTGAGCCCTCTCGTACTGGTTGACACCCACAAGCGTCATAATCTTCACGTCCCTGACAGTAAACGTCCGTTGCCCAGGTCTCGCCACTCGTCCACTCTCATCGTAGTACGACACCGTGCCCAGGACCAACCCAGCGCCATACATTGACGCCTTGCCAAGAATGAGTTCGATGGCGATTATGGACACGATGAAGTTCCCGGCAGATTTCTGCGCCATTTCGCACGCAGCGCGTTCTGCGGCGACGGAGACTTGACCAGCCGTCATATTCTGTATACACGAGGCACGGATGCGTTTGGCGAGCTCGCCATAATGAATCGTGCTTGCGTCCAGAGCGTCCTGATCAGCGGCTGATTTGAAGGGGTGCCGGAGCGTGAGACTGATTGATAGCAGAGCTGGTTGCTCTTTGGGTTTGCCCCAGACGTCCGGGGAGACAACGCCATAAGGTAACTGAAGCTCTTTAATGCTGATGATGTCGCCCGGGAGATCCATGACAGCGCTTGATTTTTGTAGAGGCAGTTAGGGGCCAGGAGCTGGCTGAAATATCCAGGGCGATCCAGCTCATATATGCACCATGTTGAGCCTCTCCATGTCCTTACATGAACCCCTGAGATGATGTTTGGGCTCGATTGCGTAATTTGTTCAAAAGCAAGCCTTGCATGCCTTAGGCCAGAATTCAGATGCAATGCACAGACCCTGTTGAAACATGAAGCTCTAGAAGCTTCGTAGGAAGTTGAATAAACATCTCGAGTCGTCACTTCGTTTCTCAAAATCTATATGAGTCCAGCAATCAAACGCGCAAACGACAGTGACCTAGCTCAGAACTCGAACAAGAAGACCAAAGCTACAATGTCAGCGGACGCTCTGAAGGCGGAGGGTAACAAGCTGTTTGCTGCAAAGGACTTTCAAGGCGCTGCGTAGGTTGAGCTTCTGTTCTAAGCAATGATGCCACTATACTAACTGTATTCAGAGACAAGTTTGGCGAGGCTATCGCCGCGGATCCTAGCAATCACGTGCTTTACTCGAATCGATCTGGCGCATACGCTTCTTTGAAGGACTGGGACAAGGCACTTGAGGATGCAACCAAGACGACCGATCTGAAGCCGGATTGGTCGAAGGGATGGAGCAGAAAGGGAGGCGCTCTGCACGGCAAGGGCGATTTGGTGGGAGCAGTGGACGCATATGAGGAGGCACTCAAGCTCGACCCAAGCAATGCACAGGCGAAGTCCGGACTGGATTCGGTGCGGCGAGCGATCGACGCAGAGGCGAAAGCGGATGGACTGGCCGGTGACCCGAGTGGTGGGCTCGGCAACCTCTTCAGCGACCCAAAATTGATCGAGAAGCTGGCCAAGAACCCGAAGACGTCGAGCTACCTTAGCGATTCTGCGTTCATGGCGAAACTGCAGAACCTGGCCCGGAATCCAAATGCCGCCGGCCAAGACATGTTCAGTGATCCGAGAATGCTGCAGGTGATGAGCGTGGCATTAGGCATCGACATGCAGATGGGCAACCCGGAAGATTTCAAGGGAGCAGGCAGCGGTGCAGAGAAGGAGGAGGACGTGGAGATGCCGGACGCGCGGCCACAGTCAAAGGAGGAGCCAAAGAAGGCACCTGAGCCGGAGCCGGAGCCGGAGCCAGAAACCGAAGAGGAGATTGCAGCTAAGAAGGCGAAGGAAGAGGCGGAAAAGGAGAAGGCGGAAGGTACAGCCTTATATAAGAAGCGTCAATTCGACGACGCTATTGCGCATTACAATAAGGCGTGGGAGCTACACAAGGACATCACATACCTCACCAATCGCTCCGCTGCTGAGTTCGAGAAAGGCGACTACGATGCCTGCCTCGCGACCTGTCAGCAAGCCATTGACCATGGTCGGGAGGTCCTGGCCGACTTCAAGATCATCGCCAAGGCATTCGGTCGCATGGGCTCGGCGTACGAGAAGCAGGGTGATCTGGCCAACGCGGTAGAATACTACCAGCGCAGTCTGACTGAGCACCGTACGCCAGATATTCTGGCCAAGCTAAGAGCAGCAGAGAAGGCGAAGATCAAGGCCGAAAGGGACGCGTATCTGGACCCAGCGAAGGCCGAGGAGGCAAGAGAACTCGGCAACCAAAAGTTCAAGGAGAGTGACTGGCCCGCGGCCGTGGAAGCATACACCGAGATGATCAAGCGCGCACCAGAAGACGCCCGAGGCTACAGCAACCGCGCCGCCTGCCTCATCAAGCTCCTGACCTTCCCCTCCGCCGTCCAAGACTGCGACGAAGCCATCAAGCGCGACCCGACCTTCATCCGCGCCTACCTCCGCAAAGCCCAAGCCCTCATCGCGATGAAGGAGTACAACAAGGCCATCGACGTGCTCAACGAGGCCAGCAGGCACGACGCGGACGGCAAGAACGCGCGCGAGATCGAGCAGAACATCCAGAAGGCCCTCTCGGCGCAGTTCAGCGCGCACGAGGGCGAGACGGAGGAGGAGGCGCAGGCCAGGATCCAGCGGGACCCGGACATCATGGCCATCCTGCAGGACCCCGTCATGCAGAGTATCCTGCAGCAGGCCAAGGGCGATCCGGCCGCGCTGCAGGATCATATGAAGAACCCGCAGATCAAGGCGAATATCAACAAGTTGATCGCCGCCGGGGTGATCAAGCTGGGTCGTGGGCCGATGTAGAGGGGTTTTGTGTGTCCTGGTGTTGGTGGGAAGGGTGGAGCGAGGGTTGATGGGGGTGTTGATGTTGTTGTTGTTGCGTGGGCATACTTACCTAGCATAGCGGTGTAATAAGACATGGCATGTGTATAGTGCAGTGTGTGACTTCGTCGAAACAGGTTCGATTGCGGTACTCATTGAGACTTCTCCGCGGTCATGTTCGAGTGACCACGCACGCGGTCGACTGAAGGGATGAGCAGTGTCGTCTTGTTTCAGTTGAAGTCAACGTCTGTTTGCCAGACAATGACGAGCCACCTCATTCGAAGAACTCCCTAAGTCGTTGAACGGTCCAGTATTGTCGGCACTTTTAGCTTGGATGGATATCTACTACATGCCAGTTATCGAAGACACGACCATGCACTGTGTCTCCCAGAGTCACCCATGGCGCTTGTATCTCTCATGTACGCCAAGCGGCCACTGAAGCGTCGACCGGTGCAGATATGAGGACAGACCTCGAGACGCGCAGAAAGCAGCCAGCCATAGGCCGCGATGACATTGACGGGACCCAGCTGAGGAGCTATCTTGAACGCCTATGCCCGAGCCACAATGCATGCATGAAATTCATCCCAAGTTCATCTTCGCTCCGCCCGAGACACCGCTTCTTTACATCACCACGCCGGAGTTGGACGCGATACGCGGCCAGAGCTCAGCAGCCTCCTTGCCGACGGGCCCGGTGATGGCAGAGCCCTTCATCTCACCCTTGGGGTTGACGATCTACGGACACACAACGCATGTCAGTATGATAACCCCCGGCATTGCGCAAGCGTAGACCTGGCGAAGTACGTACCACACCCGCGTTGTCCTCGAAGTACAGGAAGACGCCGTCCGCGCGTCTCCACGGCTTGCTCTGCCTGACGATGACGGCAGGCATGACCTTCTTCCTCAGTTCCGGCTTGCCCTTCTTGACGGTCGCCATGACCATGTCGCCGACACCGCCGGCCGGCAGTCTGTTGAGGCGAGCACCGATACCCTTGACCGAGATGATGTACAAGTTGCGGGCGCCGGAGTTGTCCGCGCAGTTCATGACGGCGCCGCTGGTTGGCCCAGATGTCAGCACGGTATCCCAGTATAGTAATCGTTCTGCGAAATTCTCCTGCAACTTCCTGCATTCCCTCCTCCATCCTAACCTGCCCTTGACCATACGATTCTCCCTGCTCTTGCCTCTGCTAGCCGAGAACCAAAAATTGACCAATACTCCTTCTCTTCACCGTTCGAGTCGGGGGAAAGACGTACACAGGCAGACCCAAGGTCATCCTCAGCTTGTTACCAGAAGTAGATCCCCGACTGCGCACATCCAGAAGTCAGCATTTCCGCCGCTCTTCCTCCTCTCGGCTGCGCGCGTCTTCTTACCCGCGACCCATTGTGATTGATTGACTGTAATTTAGTGGATAGTTCGGACGGCTTCGTTGCCTTTGCGTCGTATCGTCGTCGTCGGTGGGCGGTGCGGGAGTGAAGTCGAAGATCGCGGACTTGTCGCTTTGTGCGGCAATTCTTGGCGCGGAGTGCGAAAAGGAAAGTTCGGCGTCTCGGCTGTTTGCCTGAGGCAGCCATAGATCAGAGAAGCTGAATCAAAAGAGCATTTGCTCTAGTGGCTACATGTACATGGGAATACACCCGAATAGTGGCTCTTGATGAAGCAGCCTGCTCAATCCTCCCAGGGCTAGTATCATATGCGTTGTAAGCAGGATTTCGAAAGAGTAGCTTACACAACTTGGCACAAGCATGGTACCTCATCAGACTCGCGCATTAATTTCATTTTGTCCCTAATCTACCCGCTATGCAAATCCAATCCGTCTTTGGCTGCAAACTACGAATGAGCTCCTAACCCAGCAGATCATCCAACCCACTGCTCCCAGTGCTCGGCTTCGCGCCGTTGCTGCTCGCCGGAGGAGGTGAGAACGCTGACGTTGCCGCAGGAGCATTGGCTCCATACAGCCCAGCCTGACTCTTTTGCTTGGCCATGTCCGCGATCGTCATACCACTAGACTTTGGTGTGGATGCCTTCTTCGTGCCTGCTAGCAAGCTGGCAAAAGCGTCGCCGCCTGCGGTGGGCTTCTTGGCTGCCGGGGCACCACCAATACTTGATGGAGAAGAGACACCCGAGCCTGGAGTGCCAACTGACTGCGGCTGTACGGCTGAGACGGAGGTGAAGTAGTTGGGTCCGGCGGGCTGATACCCAGATGGCCTCGGCTGCACTGGCGGAGAAAATGCAGATGGCGTACCAATATTGCTGGGTGGCGGCGAAGTCGTAGAGAACAAATTACTGAAGTTCGCCTTTTGAGTACCAGGTTGGGGCGTTGGCTGCGCGAACTGTGTAGAGGCTGTCGTGGTCGAGAACGAGCTATAGTTCGGCTTTGGTATGCTTGGAGCTGCTGGAGCTGCTGTAATGGAGGGTGTGGCAGACTGGAAATCATCGAAATCATCATCGTCTGCGGGAGCTGCTGCTGCTACAGGTGCAGAGGCAGTGCTCGCAGCGGGCGGGCTAAGCACTACCGATGTGCCAATGGAAGGCGCGGCCGGCTCGTCGCCAAAGTCGAACAGATCCACTTCCGGCTCCTTAGGCTTGGGTGGTTCTGCTTTCTTCGTTGCTGTCCGCTTTTGGCTCGAAGTGGTGGCTTCGGGTCGTCTTCGAGCGGAAGAGGGAGCCGTGGCGCCGCCATCGTCATATTCATCGTATTCGTCAAATCGATCCTGGCCCCCTCGCCTGCCGCCCTCGTCGTAGTCATCATGGCTTTCGCCGCCGAAGCCGCCTCCGTCGCCATATACCCCTCGCGTTGAGCCGCCGAATGTCCCTCCGTAGCCTCCACTCTCGCTACCAAAGCCGCCGTATCTGCTGCTGCTCCCGCTTCCGAGACCCGCACCACCTTCGACACCCTGATATTTATTGCGCGTAGCCCTTGCCTTCTTCCTCTCAGCTCGTATCCTGTCCACATCGCTCAGCAGATCTGTAAGCTCCTTGCTCCTGTTGCGCACGTTGATGCCTTGGTCCTTCCCGTTCTGGTCGATGTAATGAAATTGCTTGAGCATCTTGAGCAGACTCAGATGTGATCGCGCATCGTCGATGACCCGCTCGGAGCCATTCTTGACCAGGAATTCCATGAGCTGCAACGCTTTGTATATCTGGCGCCATTCCTCGGCGGACTTCTCGGTGAAGCGCTTGTAGATCATGGGCATGATCTCATTGAGTAGTTGGCTGAGGACTCAGTCAGTACGTGCTTCGCGTCCCCCCAAGGCACTGCCTTACTAGTTGAATGTGCCGTTTGCGATTTCTTGCATGAGTGATGATGAAGCTCCCCAGGGCTCATTGTTGGTGGCCTCGCGAACTTTGCTTTCCATCTCGGTATAGTTCATGACGGCTACGTCCTATCAGTCGCGCACGTCGCATGTGGGCCAGCACGGCACTGACCATTTTGCACCTTCCTGACACCCGCTTTCAGGTCATAGAGCGTCAGATTGCTGACCTGATTTCGGAGGTCGTTCCAGTCCATTGCTGCGAAGAGGCCACCGTCGGTGCCCAGCAGAAACAGTGATGTTTCGAATCAGAGAGGCTTGAGACGTATCGTAGAAGCAGAGACAGAGAGGTTGGTCTGGAGGTACCCCGTAGAGGTTAGGTTGTCAATACGCGACCCTGAGAGCAATTGAGGCTCGGCACATGCCGGCTCCGCAGTGATCTCCGTGCCAAAGTTCAAAGATGAAGAAATATGTGATACTTTCGCTATTTTTTCATCAACAACTCAACTGATTCATCAAAACCTGGCTGGGCGCTCGTACTCGCGATACTAGATCTTCTGTATCATACTAGGTATGCACAAGCGCACCTGTGCCGGAATGGACGCGGCTCAGGAGAAGGATCATCAATCACATGCTAATAACAATTTGCACTCTTCAGACTTGCATATTCGTCAGCTCGATTTGTATATCAATACTGTAAGTGCCTCAATCTTCTGCCTCGATGAGCACATGCAAGGTTGTGATGGACCTTGTTAGCCATTATCGATGGGCCTGGGAGCTGTAACGCCATTGACTGGCAGCTCGGGAGCAAACTGAGTGACGTTTGTCCTTGGCCCTTGCAGAGGATAGCTGTTGGTGGGGCAATTAACTGACCCCGCCATCCAGTCTTTTCTTCGAACATGTTCTCCTCAACTACCACCACATCTTCCCTCTCCAAGATCATCACCAACACCTCAGCACTCCGATCAGCAACCAGGGCATCAACAAACTTCAACCGCTCCTTCACAACTTCAGCCGCCAACATGACCATCAAGACCTACTTCGACATCGAGTGGACCGGTCCCTACTACAAGACCGACGCCAGCGGCAAGGTCATCGAGAAGGACTCTGCTGACAAGGGTGAGGATGCGATGCCATCATGCGACCAGGCTGAGTCTCTTCCACTGACAAGACCTTCATCAGCGCGCAAGGGCCGCATCAACTTCGAGCTCTTTGACGATGTCGTCCCCAAGACCACTGAGAACTTCCGTGCTCTCTGCACTGGCGAGAAGGGCTTCGGCTACAAAGGTTCCAAGTTCCACCGCGTGATCCCGGACTTCATGCTCCAGGGTGGTGACTTTACCCGCGGCAACGTAAGTCTTATGACGTGATCGAAGACTGCTGATGCCTGCATTACAATTTTACTGACGGCGCGTCTCTGTAGGGAACTGGCGGCAAGTCCATCTACGGCGAGAAGTTCGCGGACGAGAACTTCAAGCTCACCCACAACAAGCCATTCATGCTCTCCATGGCCAACGCCGGCCCGAACACGAACGGCTCGCAGTTCTTCATCACCACTGTCGTCACGTCGTGGCTCGACGGTCGTCACGTCGTCTTCGGCGCTGTGCCCGACGGTGACGTCGATTCGATGAGCGTTATCAAGTCTGTCGAGGCTTGCGGTAGCTCAAGCGGTGCCGTCAAGAAGGCCTCGCCGCCCACCATCGTCGATAGCGGTGCTGCCTAGATGGCTTCACGAGAACAACATCAGTTTGATATTCGGCAGCGACGTGCTTGCATGACCTCACGGTTCGGCACGCTCATGGATAATATGCGTTGAGAATCGGCGTGGCTGTAGAGTCACGGCTGATAGCCGGCTATGGTGACGATGTAGCTAGCTCAAAAGTAGCTGCAATGGAACGATACTGTTCCTCCAACACTGCTTCTTCAGATCCACATCCATGCCGTGACACCGCCAAATATCGTGTTTCGAGATACCAAACCTCACTCTCCATGGCTTCTACTCTGTTCCTCCGGTAAGTCTACTTGGTCTGACCGGTAGAGCATGCTTGATCAAGAAACCCAAATCTACTTGCCGGACTGAACAATTCAGAAGTCGCTTTCTCAACAATCGACTGGAAGCTGCCAATCGTGGACAGACGTGTACAAGGAAATATCGTCACCACCCGATTGTCTCTCAACGGCCGACAGCCTCCCTCGATCAATGCCCGAAGCTTACACGGTCCCCACCTCGTGTCGCAGCCATCGTATCCGCAGAATTGGGCTTTCTGCCTCCGGTGCTTCCGCCATGTCAGGAAATACGGTGGTCAGCATGCAATTTCCAACACTTCATGGTGAGAAACTGGGTCTGCAACGTAAATATGGAGTTACTCTAGAAGCACCGCCGCTCTGATAACTCGAAACGCGTGCGTCGTTAAGTCGAGCGGAAACCCCTCATTTACCACTCCAGGGTCTAACTTGACCCTGCACTAATGCTCAGCCGCTGGTGTTTACGCAGCCATTGGTAAATTGCGTACGCTTCCTGTTTCAGCCCATTATGTCTCGCGCCCGTTGCAGATACCAATAATAATGGTGCTGTCAAACTAGGAAGGTGCCGTCGGTAGGCTGGGCATTGTAGTCTGTGTTTCGTTTCGCCATGCGGTTGCCGGCTTGCGGCCAGTTGTGGACGCTGATGAGTGAATGAGAGCTGGGCCCCTCGCTTCCACTCAGTCACGCTGGCTCGGAGAACACTCCTTCAACGTCCGGTGTGTTTGCGCTGCTCTTGGAGGATTGGAAGTCATAGCGACTTCTAGGGAACGCCTGCTGCGGTGCTGGACATCTGGCAGTAGAGTTCCCGCTTAAGCGTCGGAACCACGAGAACCTACTACCTGAGCAGCATCATGACCGACGAAGCAGAAGGTGGGAAGCATTCCGGGCGTTCGCGGTTCCTGAGTAAGAGCAAATGGAGCAAGGTATTCAAGGAGAATGAATCACCGTCGGCAACTGGGAAGGTCGAGGTGTTCAAGTTGAATGAGGATGTGACGGATTTCCTGAAGCCGTCGACCGACCGCGTTGCCAGCACGCGACCCAAGATCAACATTGCAGTTGCACAAAGATGGCCTGAGACACATGAAGTAAAGAGGGTACTTGAGACACAGGGAGCGGGAACATCGATCAACGGCTGGACGAAGCCCAGGAGGCGGGAAGGGCTGGTGGTAGGGTTTGTCAAGACTGCGCCGGAGGTCATAGGAGAGGGTGGTGATGAGGCGTCGGACCCGCCTCGGGAAGTGTCGAGGATGAAGAGCAAGGTGGCGAGGTCTGTGTCGGATGCAAAGGTTCTGGACTCTCGGCCTGATGTGCAGGTCCAGCCGTCATCAGTGCCGAGACCTGCCCAGTATGCGCGAGATCCTCGACTATCTGGTGGACCTGATGACAGACGACAAGGCTATGGCATTGGGCACCCTGCTCCTCCGGGTCTATCAGACGAACGGCAGCAAGCGCAGGCAACCATGCGGGATCCCAGAGCCGCCAATGTGCCAAATGATGGCTCCCGACCCGCGCCCATGCGAAGAGCACAAACGCACAACGAATTCTCTCCGCCCCTCCAAAGAAAGCACCAATCTCCGTCATTGGACCCAGTACTACCGCACCGGCCGAGCCTCGGCAGGACACCGACTGGACATCCAGAGGAGTCCGAGCGACAGTACACGCCTTCCGAAGATGGACTACACCATGATCTACCACTGTCAAGACCGACGATCAAAACCAGCTTCGGTGATGATGAAACGCTTGCGACTTGTAGTACGGAAGCAGACAGTGCGACTCAGCACGGGAAGCGCGACAAGTATGGTACGCTCTCTCCTTCGTCAATCGAAGGAGCCTCGCCAGCTATACGACGGCAACGCGACATGACGAACAAGGAAGGCATGGCTTTTCGCAGAGCTAGTGCAATCTATGTTACCAGTGAGAGCCCAACGCGAGACCTCAACGAAGGCTTTCAGCCGCCGGCGGACTTTTATGATGCTCTTTCACGGGATCAGGCAGACGCTCTTTCGCCACCCGACAGCTTGTCCCCAATGTCTGCAACATCACCTCTGGGTCAGTCTCCTTTCGTGGAGCCAAAGTACATCGAACGGAACCCCCTGGAACCAGCACCAGCTGCAAAGCAAGCTGCTGATGGATCTGATTTGCATACGGACCTTGAAAAATCCTCAATGAGCCAGATCGGTCCACCTCAATACACAGATCTGGTTGACATAAAGCGTAGATCTATGGAAGTGCTAGCGGCATCGCGGCCAGATCCGCTCGCAATGCTGGACGCAGAACCACCACCTCCTGAAGCGCAGATGCAAGCCCGGCCACGAAGGTCAGCACATCATATGCCATTCGAATCGCTTCGTCAACAGCGCAAGAACGACTACCAGCCAAGCTATTTGAGAAAGGCGCAGCCTGACCGTGCGGCCGGATCCATGCCTGAGGATTCCTCCCGGCGATCTCAGGACACCCCTGCGAAAGACGCGCAAACTGTCGAATCGAGCACATACACAGACTCAACGGAAAGGAATGCACACACGGCCGAAGGCGTAAAGTTGACGCATGCTGGTGAAGGGAAGCATTCGATGATGCAGCCGCGCAGCGAATTTGGTGGAGCTGCACAGGTGCCGACCGAAACGATCATAGACATGGTGAACGATAGGCCACAGGCTTCGTCACGTTCGCCATTGCGCGACATCTTGCCTGGCTCACAGCCTGTCGCGTCGGTTGATATGTCGAGGACGATGTATTCGCAGCCTGATCAGTCGAGTGATAGTCTCAATAAATTCCCTCGGTCTCCTGCGAGACGGTCACCAGTCGCCGGCCACAGGCGCCCAGGTTCGCGAGATGTCGAGCAACAGTATCGCGTCGATGGGACCAAATCTACGCAAAAAACGTCTCCTTCGCCTCTTTATCAAACTTCCAGCGGAAGCCCACACCATAACAGCACCGATACTCCGATGCTTGGACCTACTACTCCCGAGACAAATGGAGCTTCGCCACCGGCTGGTCAGTCAAACCCACGCCCAGCAGATCATTTTGCCACGACGAGAGCCTATCAAGGCCAATCCGCGAAGTCGCCTATGCTGAACTTGCGCAACGAAGAAACTGCGCGGCCTGGATCAGCGGGCTCTACCAATCGAGGTTCATCGTCACCTGTGCCTCCCGTACGCAGCGACGCAGGCGCGGAGCTGGCTTTAGCAGACTTCGCGGGTCGAGTGGCACACATGAGAGCCGTTTTCAGTTTGACGTCAGAGAAGGAGCGGTCTGCAGATGTATGCACGCCAGACGCATGGCTCAGAACTGCGATATGGTGGTATCTGGTGGGCAAAGCTGGTCTTGAGAGCCTTCTCGCGCAAAGATCAAAAGCTCATGAGCCTATGAGAGAACTGTTGATGCAGGCGCATGTTGATCTGGCAAAGGCATTCTGGATCGTCACTGGTCCGCTCGAGTTGTATGATATGACTGAAGGCGGCATTCCGCCCAATGCACAGTCAAGTGCCCGGACGGAAGTCCTGCGGCAGTCTGTCACGCTGCTGATGAGCTATCTGAGAACGCTTTCGGCGTCCATACAGAAGAGCCAGCTGATGCCGCCGAGCCAGTCCTTAATCCAGGGGCAGGACACGACCATTTGGGTGGACTATCCGCGCTTTACTGCTGATGCTGCCGCTATTCTTGGTGGCAGCACATCGAAAGCATTGCTCGTAGAGTCTCCAAACGCGGCGCCGAATGCGTTGGATGTCTTGCCACTTGGAGACACTAAAGACACTTTCTGCTATAATCGCTTTCAAGTCCAGGTCACCATCAACACCGACGACGCTGATACAGACCGCGTGAATCTGCCTTGTATCGTCACGATGGTACGCCATCGGCGCGACTACCAGATATCATTGCTTGTCTCGAGCCAAAGCGATCTCATCAACATCAAAATAGCACCAAAGCATGACAGTAGCAAGGGCACCACATGGCGCGACGTATCCTGGAAAGCCACTTCTCTGATGATAGTCGTCCACCTTCCACGCGGTTTTGATCTTTCAATTCGAATGCAGGAGCGCGATTTCCGCTCGATGTGGAATCTTGTCGAATACTCGCAAAAAGTTGAAAGCAGTCTCAGACCGGAGCGAGACGAGAAGCTCGTGCATGAGACACGCCTGACTGAGCTGCAGTACGCGGACTCTTCGGGTACCTCCAGCTTTCCACCGGACAAGGTTCGCAGCTGTAGTGCAATAGTATATGAGCGGCGCAGCGAGTACAGAGATGGTAGCGGCGTACGAAAGATGCATCGCGGTTTCCGCCTTTTGCTTGTCACTAGTTCAGGCCACAAATCGCTCAGCTATGCAAGCCATGAGGTCTGCAAACGTTCGCCGCTCCTTTTCGAGTTCATCACCGACGCTTCAGCCAACGGCACTACGGCGATGATCCTTCGTGTTCACGAAGAGCGGAGACAGTGCAGAATCCTGCTCGTTTTCCCAGATGCAGTCAGAAGGAATGCTCTATATGAAGTGCTCAATGGCTTGACTGTCGGACCTGATGAGATGATTGTTGGGAAAATGCATATTGCGGGCGTCAATATCGAGCCAGCGACGCAAGTTGAAGGCCTTACGCGCACCAGTCCTTCTGCACTTCATGCATTAAAGTGGCAAAGGCTGGGCGTGACGAACCACGTTGCTGAGGACTCAAAAATACCATCAACAGTAGAATCTGAAAGCTTGCGAGTCATTGCTCGACATGCCAGCGGCTGCATGACAGACAGGCTGAACGTGGGTAAAGGCGAGCTGCTTTTACGTCTACCCTGCTCAGACAAAGTTCGCCCGTCTGTACAGATGCTTCGACAGCCTCAAGAAGACCTGACCATGTCGATCGACACCCGTCAGTGTCCACAGCATGTCATGGACGGCATTGCAGAACTCTTACGCTTGGTACAAGAACATCAGACGATTCGCACCTATGCTTTTGCCACAAGCGCCGAACTGCATGCGTTTCAGGCTGCAGTCACAGGCTATACGGTCAAGTACGACGGCATTGCCAGTACCTTTGCCATTTCTCGCCGCATGATGGTCGTTAGCATCCACCACAAATGGCAGGCTTCCAACGTCCGTCTTCAGATCGTCTCACAGTCGAACACGGCCAAGATTTTGGCTTTCATGGAGGACTTCGTGCACGCGGACGCCCTCTGCTTTGAAGTCAGGTCTATGGACACTTTTGAAAGCGTCAAGGGCGACAGCAAAGGCAAGAAGTGGGCGGTCAAGTTGAAGGAGGCAAAGTTCAGTCTGCCTAGCAAGGAGAAGGGCGAGGTCGCAAACGAAGACAAGGTTAGAAGGCGATTCGTGAATCTGGAGGGTCTGGACTATGCGGAGGAGCATGAGGATATTACCGTCGGGTTTGATACCGAGGAAGGTGAGTCTGCACTCAATGCACGCCCTGGTCTTTGGTCTCTGTCACAGCCACTAACGATCAACAGACCGCGACACGTTCGCGCGAGCTCTTCCGGCTGCTACATCCGCCGCAAGTCGTGGCGTGTCCCTACGACGACGCATTTGAGTGTGGAACAGATCGATTGGATGTTGTTACAAGTAAGCGGTTTGCTAATGGCATAGCGTTTGGCGTTCAAGAGCAGCATGATGGCGGAGCATTTTTGGCTGGAGTTTCCCGATAGAATACCCAGCCCTGGGAAGTGGGGCATGCGTTATGAATTGAGTTCGTTGTGGAGTTCGACAGGGTCGAAGTGGGATGGAGCTTGCTTGCAATTCTTCGGAGCTTAGATTATTTCGTCAACTTCACGACCGGTGACTCGGAGTTGATATTATCATTCTTGAGAAAGGTAAATCAGGAACTTTTCAAGCCCTCAATCCTCTTCCTTGCCTTGCGCTGCCCAATCTCCTCCATTGCATCCTCATGGCCCAACCCAACGGCCACACCGGCAACCCTAACACCACCTCCCTCCACCTTCCCTCCTCAACTCAACAACACCTCCCTTACTCCCTAGCAACCCTAGGCGTCCACGCCGACGACCCAATAAACAGCTACACAGACGTCGCCCCCGCCCTACACGTCGCAACCACTTTCCGCTACTCCTCCAATCCCGACGCCCTCGTGCCCGAAGAGGAAATCGATTTCCCCTCTTCGCGAGCCCCCGACGGCGCAGCAACAAGCGACTCACATATCTATTCCCGCCTCACGGCCCCCAACACCAGCCGGTTGGAACTCATACTCAGTTCCATCATTGGTGGTCCTGTGCTGGTCTATGGAAGTGGACTGAGTGCCTTCCACGCATTACTTGTGTACCTCAACCCGAAGGTCGTGGCGATCGGGAATGGATATCATGGCTGCCACGGGGTATTGAAGTTATATCAGAAGCTCACCAAGTGCAAGATCGTGGATCTCTTTGACGAGAAGAGCTGGGATGCTGCGGGCCTGGGGCAGGGCGACGTGGTGCATTTGGAGACACCTGTGAATCCCACTGGACGGGCATTCAACATCCAGGCTTTTTCGGAGGAAGCCAGGAAGCGAGGAGCGGTCCTGACCGTGGATGCTACGTTCGCGCCTCCGCCGCTGCTTGATCCCTTCAGATGGGGCGCAGATTTCGTCATGCATAGCGGGACGAAATACATCGGCGGCCACTCAGATATGCTCTGCGGCGTCATCTCCATCTCCAAAGCCCGCGCGCAATACGAGAAAGATTACTGGTCCATGTTCTCCGAGCGCGTGTACCTGGGCTCCGTGATGGGTTCTTTAGAAGGCTGGCTGGGCGTCCGTTCGCTGCGGACATACGAATTGAGGATTCAACGGCAGAGCGAGAACGCGGATCGACTTGTTTCCTTCCTCGCGTCCGCACTCGCTGGGAAAGGACCCAAGGACGTGGTGGATGCGGTTCAGGCCGTGTTGGCGAAGATCGAGCACGCGAGTTTGCAGGAGGAGGATATGGGCTGGTTGAGGCAGCAGATGCCTCATGGGTTTGGGCCTGTGTTTAGTATTTGGTGTAAGCATTCTGAGCAGGCGAGACGTTTGCCGAGTAAATTGCATCTGTTCCATCACGCGACGAGTTTGGGGGGGACAGAGAGCTTGATCGAGTGGAGGCGGATGAGCGATAGGACGGTTGAGAGGGAGTTGTTGAGGGTCAGTGTTGGGGTCGAGGCTTGGGAGGATCTGAGGGATGATCTTGTGCGTGGATTCAGGGAATTGGTTGCGGAAGGGAGATGAGCTAGGTCGATTTCACGAATCGAACGGGGCTCGCCGTGGACATTTGTTGTTCAAACGCGCTTTTTCATTCATAAGTTGCAGCTACCTTTTTGTGTCGCTGCATGCCTTGCCTCGCGATCCCAGGTCCCCTTACTCTAACACTCGCCGTCGTCAAAGGTATCGTTATCTATGCACACTGAATGAAACGCCGAAACTCCCAATGCCGGATGCTTTCATAGTCGACCTCGCCAGTCATTTCATGCTCAGGTCGCGTAGGCCCGATGCCCTAATCCTGTAGGGCGACCAGGTAACTCGCGCCCAGGTCTCATACTGATGTGTAATCAAGTCTCAGCGTCGATGAACACGTCTTCATTGCCCATACTGTCCGTTCGTCTTATCGGCTCGCCTCGCCCCGTCGGTGGTGGTTGTGGCTGGATGTTCATGTCCGACATCCCTTGAGCAAGATCGTGGCTTGCTGAAGTGGTTGTTGCCGTTGGCTGGGACGGTACAGCTGAGCCTGTACTGCCGTCGTGCTGACCGAAATCGATCAGATCGCCCGTCCCTCCCGTCTGATATCTTGACGGTATGTCCTTCTCGTCTTGTGCGCCGTGCGCCACGTTTGCAGATTGCCCTTCAGTCGTTCTCGCACCTTCTTGCGCGCCGGTCGCGTCGCCATTGCCTTTTTCGGCGGCTGGTAGTATAGGCACAATGGCCAGGATCTGCTCAACCTGCTTCTCTGGCGGCGCATTGTTGTCGACCTCAGCGTTGATGACCCAATCGAGCTGCTCTTCGTCTCCTGGCGGTGCCGGCTTGAACAGCTTCGGCTTCCAGTTGTCCTCGCCTCGCTCTGCGGCTTTCCGTCTCTGCTCGTCCTCGATCTTGCTCTTCTCGTCGGTTGCGACCTTCTGGTCAGCCTTCTTGATCGCCCTCGTAGTGGCATCCCACAGCCTCTGACTCTCTTCCGGGCCCTGCTCGTTCAATGGTCGAGCCTTCACCATGCTTGGCCTCGCCCTCGTCGCGTCGAACAGCAGCTCTTTCTTGCCGGTGGACAGGTCTTTGATGAACATCTCGCCGTGCCAGAGGCCGCTGAGCTCGAACAGGTTCTTGCCGGTCTTTGTGTCTTTAATGTGGCCGCCGATCGCGTTGTAAGTGCCACCGACCCATCCTTTCACCTTGAACTCTATGTCGGCTTCCAGACCAAGCTCAGGGCTGCGGACGAAGGCGTGGTCGCCGAGCTCGTATTTCATCTTGCCGAAGAGGATGCCGCGTGCGTACATATTTGGCTGAGTGATGAAGCTGTGAATGTGGTCAGCGGCTTCACTTCTCAGGCTTCACTTGTGCTGTGAACTCACTAGCGCTCCTGTCGGTTCAAGAATCTCATAACCGCTATGCCCTCCATGAAGCTGCCGACGCTGTTGCCGAGGAACTTGCTGCGTGGCTTCAGTGTGCCGTCGATCCGGATGTGGTGTTCAGGCGCCATGAAGAAGTAGCTGCTCTTGGGCGGGTGGTGCGATGTCTGCTCCGAGATATAGTAGCCGCGCGTGCCGTCTGCGTAGTCCCACCATCCTGTGAAGGTCTCGCCCAGGATGGGGTTCAGCGGCTTCTTCACGCCAGGCGGCTTGATATGCCAGCCGGAGAGATAGAAGCGGACGCCGGCCACGAAGCGCTGGACGGGGTCGTCGATGGTGGGAAGCTCGATCAGGGCCTCTGGGTGGCTCATGAAGTTGGTGATGCGCTCGAGCATCGATCGCGGCTCCAGGATGAAGGTGGGCAGGGTGACGCGGGACAGGTCGGCGCCCGGGCGCAGCTGTGAGATGATGTGGGATAGGACGTTGCCCTGCTCCGAGTCGACGACCGTCTCGTCCTCGCCCACGTCGCCGTCGCCCGGCCGCCCGTCCATGGACGAGCGGTTGGACGCCTGCGAGTTCTTCCGGTGTCCGAGCACCATGGTGTGCTCACTGCGGCGGGGGTGGAGGGGGTGGCTGTTGCTGCTGCTGCTGCTGCTGCTGCTGGTGGAGGTGCTGCGGCGGTGGAGGTGGCGGGGGTGGCCGCAGCAGCTGCTGCTGTCGGAGGCCGATGAGGTCCTGGGGCGGAGGAACAGCCGGCGCAACCTGCACACCAAAGGGGTTCCAGGCGTTGAACTGCTCGGACCTGAGACGGATGGTCAGCCAACGTGTTCGGGAGAAAGAGGCGGACAAAGCGCAGGTGCGGAAACAGCAGTTTTGACAAGAACGAAGCGGCAGTCAACACCGTCGTCAAGCGCGTGGTGACTGCGAGGTTCAGGTTCCCGATCAGGTTCAGGCTCTGTCCCGCGCGTCCAGCTGGGAGTTGCGTCATGGGGCTGGCTTGGCGCTCCTCCCCGCGGTCTGCAGTGAATGGACATGGATGATGAGCCTCAATCTGCAGGTGCATTGAAGGCGAAGGGAGGCACAAACAAAGGAGAGAGCATGCACCTACCCCAGGCCCATGAGCCAGATACCACGGACGATCTCCGTGGTGCTAGAATATATCGTCAGTGAATGCTCACCTATACGCCATACATATGTGAGGTTTAGAATTGAAATGCAGGGCAGCAGTAAGCAGCAAGATATGTTTGTACGTAGCCCCAGGCATGTTGTTGTTGGTATTGTTGCTGTTGTTGGCGTCATGTTTGTACGTAGCTCCAGGCATGTTGTTGTTGTTGCTGTTGCTGGCGATGCAAGATCTCGAGATATTGCAAGCCGAAGCTGGCGGGCCACAAACTGAGCTGTCGTCCGGTCTGCAGAGGCTTAAAGCATTGTAGATTTATATCGATGCACATGTGATCTTGCGTGAAATTTCGTTGAAGATTTATTTGGATGATCAAGCATGATGTCGCAGCAACAATCTCACCAGTCAACTGTGGCAAAGATGATGCCGTTGATGCGAATGATACTCGATGCACTTGAGGACGATGCAGTTGATGCTGGCCGCAGTTGATGTCCTTGATTCTTGATGCAGATGACAATCCATTGACTTGATACGAGTGCCGATCGATGCAGTTGATGCAGTTGATGCTTGATGCAGTTGATGCTTGATGCAGTTGATGCTTGATGCAGTTGATGCTTGATGCAGTTGATGCTTGATGCAGTTGATGCTTGATGCAGTTGATGCTTGATGCAGTCGATGCTTGAGTTGACCGTCACCGCATTGGATGCGAGTGCTGGTCGATACGGTTGATGACCGATGCAGGTCTCATCATCAATCAACGAAGATGATTATCGATGCTCCGAACGCCTGGAGCAGTTGATGCTTGAAGCCGTTGCCGCCTGAGGCGACTGGCGATTTATCAAGAAACGTCACGCACGACAGCGTTGATGATCCTGATGCGCTAGGCGGGCATCTCGTGAGGAGATCGATGGAGGTGCCTGATGCTGATTGTGGCGGCTGATTATGCTGTACAGGGTAGCCTGAGCGCAGGGCCCATTGTGTGGCAATACGCGTGCCATAGTATCTTGCTGAAGAGCATACTGAGGCTCAAGATCTGCAACTTGGGTCAAGGTGTCGAGGACTTGCTTGCTGTTCCAGGCAGAAGTACGGGATTGTTGGCGCTTTGCTCAGTCGTGTCGTTGCGCTGCATTGTACCTAGATTGCTGATGTTTATGTGGTGTTGTTGCCCCCTCGGCATGCATTTGGGATCTTTCTCCGACTATGGAGCAAGTTGCATTTTGGTCGGGTGAAGAAGTGTTTCTTGGGAGACTTGTCGTCCGGGGGATGGTGCAAGCGTCGGTTTCGATTTCGGTCAATTCTTACTGCTGCTTACTGCTGCCCTGCAATGTAGTCAATGAATCGATGGTTTGACTTACCGGCCATTGAGCCTGCGAACTCGTTAGTCTTGCTTGCTTCTCGAAGTGCATGAGGATTCGAGCTTCACATACTTCTGCTTGCAGGTGGGACATGGTCCCGCCCGCCAGAACACCATGGGCGTGCATGTGCGCTCCTTGGCCGGGGCGCACAGCTCGTAGCCCTGCCGGGTATACACACCCCTTAGATGCTTGGTCAGTCCTCTCCTCGCTTAACGAATGGCAGATGAGCATATATACGTACCGGCACCCAAGGCCCAGCAACGGGCACAGGGGATATCGGTCTTCGATATCATTTTTGCACATCTACACGTGGTGTGGTCAGCGACGAGCGGCACATATGCGGAGCAGAGGTGAAGACTGACTGTTCTGCTGTCTGATAGTGGTCTGCCAAGATATATGTTAGCCAGACGTTCACAAGCATGCAGATGCGACGGGGACCGTGCTCAAGGCATGGGACTGCTTGCGTGTGAAAGGCGAAGTGGCAATACTTACGGAAGGCGGTGGTGGTGGTGTTGGTGGTGTTGGTGGTGGTGGTGGTGGTGGTGGCAGTTGTGAAGAGTACTGGACAGGCATGGTTTGTCAGTAAATGTGCATCCAGCAGAGCGGCAGAGTGTACGTACGATTTGTCGTAGTGCGTTGTAGAGAGGAAGGAAAGCGAGAGAAGTTCGTAAACAAAACAATGGCTTGCGGGAGCACGGAGCACCTTTCGGCAGAGCCCTCCACGGAAACCGATATCTCCTGTCCTCGAGGGCAACTGGATTATCGACGGACTCGGGAGGAAACATGTACAAGGGCTCAGATTTATCTGGTAAGCGATATCGCATACAAGCCTCCTTTGAACGATTATAATCAAGAACGGCTCGGAGCTGACTGCTGTATGAAGGAAGCCAAATGCACGATCAACCCGTTGACGACCAAGTCATGTTCGCAAAACCCCACCTAGGCGATAATGAGATCGGAGAGCTCACCCAATCCCGCAAAACCAAAATGTGTTTGTGAAACGAGGCCTGCTCAAGATGCCGTTCATGGAGGATCGAAAGATGTCGAACAAGGGCCAACAAGGAACAATCTCGAAGGAAGCAATGGCGCAGGGTTGGAAGAGCATGGTCTCCGGGAATGCGAATAAATGCTTGGCGAATTAGTCTCACCTCGAAGCCTAACAAGAGGATCAAACTCACCCAGTACGGCAAGTAGTAGCAAAACCACAGACGTAAGCCTATAGGAAAAGCACTCAATCAAGCCAATTGGTCTCAGCAAACCTCGAGCAAGCCTTGCATCGCATAATCATCCCAAATGAATTCAATGTCAAAAGCACAAGCAACAGCAAAAGTGGCCGGGACGCTGGACGGGTACCAGCGCCAGCGAAGGAACGAATTCTGAGGTCAATCAAGGCAACTTTGGATACTCAGCCATATAACGAGCATGGAATACCAGATTCGTCGAACGGAGGAGTCATATGAGACTGCCAATGGATGCCTCGACAACGATCAACCGGCGGGCAAAATGCAGGGACGAAGGCCGATCGATGCGGCGCAAGAAGAACCTAGGCAGCCGAACAATAGATTTCACAGAACGAAATGGAAGAGGATGGTGTTGATACATCAAACATTCGAAGATGGAAGCTGAAGTCTGGAAGTCATTGCCAAGCTCACGTGCTCGGGACCGCGCGGCCACGCGAACCGAGTGAATGGTCGGCTCGCTCCTCTTTCCATTGCCGTTGCCATCACCATTGATAGAATGCTTGCACATGGCGCGGAGCTGCAGCTGATTGACACGAGTGAGAAAGCTCTCGGTTGCCATCAGGCAGGTTTTGTTAAGGTAAAGGTGCTGGAAAGCTCATGAATCCGTAGAACCCTCGTCTCTATCCCAGCACTCACTCTCCTTGCGCTATCAAGCTCAGCTTAGAGGCAATAGCAATCTTCCAGCACACAATAAGGAAGTTGACAGTACCATCGACGACCTCCAGCAATCCTCCCAAAGCCTAGCATGGCTCCTGCGACCAAAGCAGCTCTGGCCATCATTGACTTGTATCCCGCGTCCCCCCCACGATCGCATCGCCCCGTACCTGACTCCAATCCCACAGCCAAAACGACTTCTGCCCACCAAACGGCACCTTGGCGGTCGAAGGCGGCCGCGACATCGCCAGAACCATCAATGAGCTCCTCTCATACCCTTTCGCCCTCAAGCTCGCAACACGCGACTTCCATCCCGCCGACCACATCTCCTTCGCGAGCCAGCACCCAGGCAAACAGCCCTTTACCTCCGAACACACGATCGTCAACCCTGAGAATGCCCGAGAGATACAAACGACGCGGCTGTGGCCGGACCACTGCGTGCAGGGGACTCCCGGTTGTGAGCTGGTAGACGAGCTGGATAAGTCGAAGTTGGATCTCGTGGTTGATAAAGGGATGGATAAGCGCGTGGAGTCATATTCGGCATTTGGCCCGCCTTTTAGGAGTCCTAGGGTTGCTATGAGTGGGTTAGAGGACACGTTGAGGAGGCAGGGAATCACGGATGTGTTTGTGGTGGGTATTGCTTGGGATTACTGTGTCAGGTGCTCGGCTGTTGATGCGGTTGAGCACGGCTTCAGGACATATGTGAGTCGATTGTGTTGTCAGGGTTCTCAGCGAGCGGGTGTACTGACCTTGGGATGCATTTGTAGGTTATCGAGGAGGCCACGAGAGGCGTGGATCGCAGTGAAGATGGACATGCAGCTACGCGTAAGGCGCTGCAGGATGCTGGAGTGCACGTCATTAATCTTGATGCCGAAGAACTACAAGAGCTGAGGGCATCTGCTGGAAGCTAGGCTGCGGAGCCCATGAATGGGAGGGAATTGGCTCTCAAGATCTCATGATCAAAAGGTGAGCCATATGCTCTTGCTTCGTATAAAATGAAGGGTTTACCCAGCATACTGCTCCCATTGCAACTGCCCGGGCCCGATTGCGCGATATCTGCTTTTCCAAGGAACCCGCTTGTCCCATCTAGGCACCTAGGGGTGCGTGGCAGGGACGAACACGGTCTGAAGACCACGATCAAAGGAAATTGAGCGTGAGCGCGTTCGTTCAGCGGCCTTGCGAATCTTGTTCGCGTGCATAGACAGATCTTCACTCTCCCGTCGGGGCGACGCTCTATAGCAGTAACCAACAAGGAAATGGTAGCTTACCGAATCGAGCGCGCCCTAACTACCAGTATTACATTGCAACCAAGTGGACCGTGAACGGGGAGAGAGCATGCGCTGTCATCAACATGCCGTAGCAGTAATCGCCGTAAGCGCTGCCATGCACGCCTATGCCAGTCGACAACGACGCGCCTTGAGTAGAAGCCTGACGCGGACGACTGGTCGAAGACACTGGCGTCACATACCACGCGGGCCTCACGACAAAGATGGCGAGTTGTCCCTGTGACTGAAAACTGCAGGACTGAGCGGTGCAGAAGCGCAGTAAAGTTTTATGCAAAGGGGTTTGCTTGATCTTGGCTCCTATTCTGCAGCGACAGCTTTAAGAAGAAATGTTGCGCCGTCGTTTTGAGGGCCCATTAGACGATATCGGGATAAGGATGCTGCTGGTTGGCCGCACGAGGCTGCTTGCACGGAGGACGCTGTCTGGCGTTGGTTGCGGTGCGCGGTATCCTGAATTTATGTCTCTTGCTCTTTCCCTTTCTCAATTGCGTATCAGCTGCCCTCGATAACTGCGCGACACTAGTCATCGATCTGCTGGGCGTATAGATGCACACATGTCCGGGCAAAGGCGGCAGTGCTGGATGAGACGCGTTAGACGATTGAGAGATCGTTAATGAATATCGAATAGCATCTCGTTGAGTTGGATGCGGCGTCCTAGAGACCGTAAATGCGTGTCGCCAGCGAAGTTTGGGCTTGTCTTCTCGGCGCGAGTGATGTTCTGAGAGACAGTCAACAGATGGGGAGTCGCGATAATATGTCACTGTCGAGGGATCTGCCGGTTGCGACGAATCGACCGATAGCGTTGTTGAGTGCTTTCGGCACCAAAGTCTATTCGATCGAGCGAGGCTCTGTCCTTGGATTGGTCTGGCGAGTGTTCCGTCGAGCCTCTTATGTTTGTCCTGCTCTTGCGTTGATGTTGGACTCACCTGCCTGCCCCGACTGTCTGATGCCGATTGTACGCGTTTGATCCTCAACCGTCCAGCATTACGGCGTTTGGTTCTGAGAGACCTCCGTGCTGCTGGATCGTGGCTTTGCTTTCGTTCGCAACATTGATAGACTGTTGATCGAGCAATGCAATGGTTTTAGTCTCAAAAGCCGCGACTGTGGGTCCATATTCAGCTTCATACCTTACTGTTGTTGATCCTCTTCAACTTCACACGCCTTACTGCCGTGGGTCAACAAACCAAGACGTTGTCGATGCAATTCTCGTGTTGAAAAGCTTCTGTCAGACCATCGGCGATTTGAATGTCAATCTTGCTCGATGCGTTTGCATTGAAATCGACGCGACAATATGGCACGCAGGCCTCTTCGGTCGCTTGTCAATATGGCGAGCTGAATGATTCTATCGCAGTGTACATATTGTTATAAAATGATAGTTGTGCACGGGCGGAGACCCATGAGACAAACATTAGGGGGCTACGATCGTATTTGAAGCAGTAATTACAGTGGTGATGATTGAATACTATCAGCGCCTACGCTTGAACTTATACCAGCTATGACATGTTATCCTCGCTGGCGTTGCCTTCGTGTGATCGTCGAGAATGCACAGATGTATACTAGAGACTACCTAACAGATCTAGCGCTTCCATCGGCTGAACAGGTCCCGGCAGCGACGAGCAACTCTTGCAGTCCACTATCTGTTCGCCGAAAATACGAGTCAACGTCCCTTTCTCGCAGGACAATAACCTCGAGCTTTTGGCTATATCCACGCGTCTGACGGGTCGACTGAAGCATCGTGGTACAGCATTTCCTTGATAGCTCGAATCGATAATCGTATACTGACATGCCAGGTGGACATGAACAAAGCCACCGATGGAAGGGTGGCGCATATCCGTGACCTTCCCATGCGTGCAGCCTGGAGCGAGTGATGCTGACATACTGAAAGCGTCGTGTGATATGCTTCGGCTGCGCCATTGGCATGCTTGGGGCGGTTCTCGCTGTCATGATCCATATGGCATGGATGAAGGACCTTGGCTCATGGCAAGACTTCACGAGCCCTTTATTGCCATCGAGCCCAGCACATAGCCTTCCGCCTGGACGCCAGCTTCCTCAATCTTGAGGATCTTCTGGACCCGCGCAACGTCCTGGATGTGGCGAAGTGCATCATCCGTGAATTTTACCGGCTTGCCCTCCACGTGCTTGAACAGGTGTTCTTGGATCTGGGGTGCATTACCACCAACCTTGATGGCTACGATGTGCTGGGTCGAATCACCGACGCCGAACCGGCGGAAGCTCTCGGATATCTGATATCTATTTTCAGATTATTGAAGGGGTAGGTAGCGTGGGCTTTATTGAGCTCACGTTGTTGTTTAATGACATAGAAAAGACAATCTCCGAGGGAACATTTCGACTCTTCATGCGACCATTGAGCATGTCATTGATCGCTCGAAAGCACGCGCCAAGAACTTGATTCCGCGAGAGCAATACTTGGGCATCCAGGAAAGCATATTCGAAATCGCTATTGCCATCCAGAAGCTGTTGTCGGAGGAATGGGGTATTGCCCACGTGGGTTAACATGCAGGCTCGCAAAGGATGCGCCGGGAGGTGAGGCAGTACGATCTGTTCCATAATAATTGTTGATAGATCAATGAGAACGAAGGATTGGGAGCCCCTGCGGAAATGACCACACACGACTGTACGTAGGTGTTCCGAGGTCAAGACCCAGGATCTTGAAGAAGTTGCTAAGGTATCTTTCGACCTCAAGGTACTACCTACCTACCTATAAGGCAGTTGATGAGTCCAGGCTCCCTGTCGTGAGCCGACGAAACGCCGAATGAAGCTAATAGCGCACTACGCCTGCGGAAGTTCCCCAAACGTTGCTTGAGACGTCGGGAAATGCCATGGCGAATGCCATCATGGCCGACCGCAGCGACAGCAACAACACCACCACCTTGAAACGTTTGGCTGACTCGCTCGAGCCGGCCCCCAACAAACGGTCGCGCACAGGCAACACGACGCGGACGGGTCAGGTGCGTGAGGTGGCAGTGCTTTCTCTCCAGCTTTCACAAGTCACAATCCGGCGACGCGTCTGTGCAATAAAAGGTACATGTGCTAACAACACGCCCGTCGTCCCGACGTCAGGCCTGCGACAGATGCAAGATCCGCAAGATACGATGCGACGCGCGACCGGGCGGCTGTTCGCCATGTCTGCAGAACAACTCGGAATGCAAGACCACCGACCGCATCACTGGCCGTGCGATCCAGCGCGGCCACACGGAGAACCTGGAGAATGAGAACACGCAGCTGAAGATGTACATCATCGAGCTGCAGGCGCAGTTGAAACAGCATGGTGTCGAGCCCGGAGCGCCGCCAGCACCGCAGCCGGGCTATGCGCCGATACAGCTGCCCTTCGGCGCATCTTGGGACTCGCCGCAGAGCAATGGTGGATACCAGTCGACCGGCAACACCGAGAGACATGGGTCGGTTGGCTCACTGCTGCCAGAATTCCGGTCGGGATGCATTGGCGACAATTATCTTGGTGTTGCATCCGAGAATAATTGGTTGAGCGCGATCGAAGGCACGTCGCTGGCCTTGTTCGGCACCAAGATCGACTTGGCGGAATTCATGCCCCCCGAGCCCAATCCAGACGCCTCGGCCATGTCTTACCAGACGTTTCTTGGCCATGCGTTCGGCTCGGCACCGACCAAACAACCCGAGTTGCCCGACTATCAGCAATGCAAGGTGTACGCCGAGTGGTACTTCCGCTCCATCCAAAACTTCACGCCGATCCTGCACAAGCCAGACTTCATGAACCTCATATATCGCATGTATCACGACGCTTATCAGCCATCGCCTGCTGAGACGGTCATGGTCCACATGATGCTGGCGGTCATGAACTTTCAATGGTCGTCACGCAATGGCTCAGAGCAAGCCAGGAGTGCATCATTTGAGCATTACCACTTCGCCCTCACATTCATTCCACAACTTATCACAGGCCACAAGCTCGAGGACATCCAAGCACTCACCTTGATTTGCTCTCAATTGCGCAACCAGCCGCGTCCCGGTGCAGCATGGATGTTCACGAACATGGTGATTGGGCTGGCCATCGAATCTGGTCTGCATCGCTCAGTCAAGTCGTGGTCTACCACGGCAACTCAGCTCAGCGCACACACCATCGAGATGCGAAAGCGGATCTTCTGGAGCCTTTTGCTCTTCCACGTCGCCATAAGCAGCAAGCTCGGGAGACCTATGCCGTTGCGCTTCGAAGACTTCGACATCGAGATACCAGACGCTGTCGACGACAACCTGCCTGGCGAGCAGGACATGACCAAATGGAAACGATGCTCCTGGCGTGCGGCTATCCAAGGCTTCAAGCTGCTCAAAATCTTGATGCAGGTCTGCAGCACCATCTATACTGTCCGATCGTCGAGTGTACCATACGAAGTCAATGTTCGCCAGCTCGAGAAAGACCTGCAGGCCTTCCAGGCACAGGTACCGCCGGAGCTGGCTGGTGGTCCACAGACACGCGAGGAAGATCGCGTTTCTGCTCTGTACCTGCAGGTCTCTGCTGCCGAATGTGAGCTTCTGCTGCATCACCCAGCACTGTGTCGCGCCACCTCGACTCAAGTTGTCGGAGCCAACCTCGATCTGTGCCTCGCTGCCAGCAATAAGATGCTGCACGCTGCTGCCCAGCTGAAACAACTGAAGAGTCTAGACACCACCTGGTATTACGGGACAGACTTCTTGGCCGCCATCTTCACCACGCTCTTCGCGTTGACCGAGAAACGGGACCAGATGACGTCGGCCAATCTGCAGCAATTGAGACAAGACATGGACAGTTGGTTGGAGGTCATGGGTGAGGTCGGCAAACTTCTCGGTATGTGCTCCATGTCTCCATCCGTGTCATGTTGCTAATGTGGCGCAGGTACTGGTCCGAAGCTGCAAGAAGCAGTACGGAACATCATCGAATACTCGATTGGCAACATTAACCGACATCTGACGGCCAAGACTGCTTCAGCGGCGATTGCCACTGCCACGGCTGCCGCCGTCCCCCCGGATGCCACGAATGGTCAGGAGCAGCAGGATCCGCAGCAGACATATGAGCACAACAACGATTATTATAGCGGCGGAAGCGCATCTGCCACCAACACGGATCGTCAACGGCAATATTCGGTTGACGGACAAACCCATGCGGGTCAGGCTCAGGCAGCACCTTTCACGGACGCCGTGCCGCAGTACTACCAGCAACATCAGTACGCTGCGCAGGCCATGGCAGCTTACAACAATGCGACGTACGACCCAGACGCGATGAAGTCGAACATTGAGGCTCAACTCAATACCGAGCTCGGTGCGGGCGCAGATGGCAGCTCGTCGCAGCACACATCGCCACAGCATGCGCAGGCGACGACGCAGTACATGGCTGCGTTCCAATCTCCAGCCCAACAGTCTGCCTTCCAAGCGCCATCTACGCCGGCAGCAATGCAGCCAGGCGCCTTCCAGAATAGCGGACATGCTGCCTGGCGGCACTTCGCAGATAACATGCTCGGCAGCATGGGCGTCAACGTCACTGCGACGAACGACTACGGAATGAGCCCGGCGGGCGGGATGATCCTGAAGACGGACGGGAGTGGGCTGGGGACGCCGCCGGTGGGAAGCTTTGGGGGCATGCAGATGCCGGCGGACGGCAACCAGTCGTGGCCGCTGATCCATTATCAGAACTCCGACGGCACCCAAGGCTGAGGTGTTCACCGCGATTGATTTTTGTGGCTTTTTCTCAATGATACCATGTATGAGTAGCAAGCATTTGAGCGTTTGTGGTGCAGCTTTTTAGCGGGGAGGGTGAGGGTGAGGGTGCGGCTCATTGTCATGACTCCAGTTGGATCGCCATTGGCATTAGAACTATACTCCGCCACCCTTGGTCCGTCTGAATGATATCCGATTTGTTGTCAAGATGTTGATGCCAGCAGTGTAATAATAAGCGATCTCGCTGCAGAGGTTGATCTGATATGACGGTGGAGTGACGACGGCACGGGCCGAACCAACGGGCGGTCGGTCAAGCAGTATGGGGACGGAGAGCTTCTCGCAACAACATCACCAGAAGTCACACCGACACACACGACACTCCTCCTCTCCGCTCCACCACCACCCCTTGTCCGCCGCCATGTTCCTCAGACGAGCCGCGCCCGTCCTTGCGCGCCGCACATTCGCGCCGCCGGCCATCCGGAGGAGTTTTGCGACGACTGTCTCCCGCTGTATGTCCTCCAATGCGTCCGGGAGAGGAGCGGCATGACTTATGCACGAGATGGATGGATATACTGATGCACGTCAGCAGTCGATGCCAGGCCGAAAGAGGGCAACCCCGCGCCGGGCGAGAAGGACAAGCTGTTGAAGCCACTGAACGGTATGACATAAGCCCATCAGGCAGGATGGGACACGACATTGGAGGCTGATATGGGCGGTCGACAGAGATCCACAGCGAAGCCGACCTCCTCCCTCCTGGCGGTGCCCCCGGTACCGTCCCCACCGACCTCGAGCAAGCGACCGGTCTGGAGCGCCTGGAGATCCTCGGCAAGATGCAGGGTGTGGACATCTTCGACATGAGGCCGCTGGATTCCAGCCGCAGAGGTACCGCCTCATACACCCACCCCCGCCATCATCCGAGGCACTGACCGTGACGCGCAGGCACCCTCGACAACCCCATCGTGGTCCAGTCCTTCGGCGACGAGCAATACCTCGGCTGCACCGGCTCGCCCGCCGACTCCCACGTCATCATCTGGCTCACCGTCTCCCGCGACCGCCCGATCGAGCGCTGCCCGGAGTGCGGCAGCGTGTACAAGATGGAGTACGTCGGTCCCACCGAGGATGCGCACGGCCACGGTCACCACGATATTCATGCGGATAGCGATGGCAGCCATAACTATGAGGGCGAGCCGAAGACGATGGCGGATTATGTGAGGCCGGAGTATAGATGAGTTGAGCATGGTGGGAGATAGATGAGGCATTTTTGGTGGGTGTAGAGGTGAGGTGAGATGAGACGAGTGCGGCAGCAAGCTGTTTTGTACAGTACTTCGTGGATGGCAGGCTGCGAATACAGGGCGTTTGCATAGTGGCATTCACGTGACTTACTCGATACTACACTGATAAGTCAGGCGTGACTGCATCTGTGAAAATGGCCGAGTACGGTTGGCTGTAACTTCATTTTGCCGCACGGCAATGCTGTGCATTTTCCGCAACAGTCGGTCAGGCAGGTATGGAGCGGCTTCAGGCAAGCTCAAAGCTCATCTACTGCAAGTCCGATACCTCAATAGCAGGAGCGGGCCCACCTTAAGAAAGCTAAGACTGACTGCTTTGTTGGCATCTGAACGCCAGCAGGAGCCCATCGCCTGAACGTAAATACCCCCCTCCGCCCTTCCTCCCTCTCTCTTCTACTTCTCCAGACACACCAAACAACCTTCATTCTCCAACCTCATTACCAATACCAGCATCACCGCACCAGCCTATCACGCCACAGAACCTCACCACCAAACGACAACAAAACCCACCCACCTCCAACACCAAAATGCGTCCCACCACCACCCCTCTCCTCCTCCTCCCCCTCACCACCACCACCGCCTCCCTCCTCACCCGCCAAAACCCCCCGGGCATAACAGCCGAACAATACACCTGCCACGCCGACTGCGGTAAAATCAAAAATCCCCCCCTCCCCTCCACCGCTAAATGAACAAAAAAAAACCAGGCTACACAATCCTCGGCGCCCAAACCCAGTCCCAAAACGCCGCCTACTGCACCAACAGCACCTGGCGATCCCTGCTCGCCGGCTGCGAGGCCTGCGCCAACACGGCGGATGTGTGGCGGTTGTACGGCGCGGACGTGCAGAGCGCGGCGGGGAATTGCTCGGTGGTGGTTTCGCTGGCGCCGTCTTCATCGGCGAGTGCGGTGAGTGTGAGTGTGAGTGCGGGGGAGACGGTGACGGCGAGTGCGAGTTTGGTTTCTGTTGGGGTGGGGACGGGGACGACGACGGCGACGACGACGGTGAGTGGGGTTAGTACGGCGACGAGGTCGAGTGCGGCGGAGGGGACGAGGGGCGTGGGTTTGGGTTTTGGGGGGGTGGCGGCGGCGGGGGTGGTGGCGGTGGGGGGGTTGATGGGGTAGGGGGTGTTAGTAGTAGGGGTGGGGGACTGGGGCTG